>OX453081.1:2815161-2984391 GCA_949699795.1 Spicauda simplicius | reverse complement strand
AAATTAAGGACCAAGGGAAAAACTTAACCTAAAAGACATAAAAGTGAACGTTGTTTTGACTCGTAAAAAATATGCTAAGCAAGGATATTATTTTTATTTTAGATTTATTGACACACAAACAGCATGACAAACAACACATTACAAAACTTATTTCTAGTAAGATATTTGGATAGTATGCATGCCAGTTCGTGCGTACATCGCTCACCATAAAAGACATAGTGTTCTTACTTGAAGGTATTAAAAAAAATTGATAATAAATAATGATAATACCTAATAATAAAATATCAAAAAACAATTAAAATAATTAAAATACAATAGCATACTTAAATAAGAAGACTTTCTTAAAAGAACACTAATAAGTGGATAATACTTGACAAAAAATAAATGCACGTGACATCCTACTCCCCCCCCCCCCCCCGCGATATTTCGTGTTTTTTGGCGAACTCCCTTCCCTCCCCTTTTCGAGATTCCCGTGATGTACATCACGTTCAGTTCAGTTCTTGTGCTTCGGTGGATGGAAGAGGTTGTCCGCCCAAATTTAAAGCGATCCGCTTAGACCTCGGGAGCAGCAACACATTTGTGATTGACATTAAATAAAAAGCTTTTTTCCAGAATCCCAGAGAATCCCAGGTCTCAATAGATCTCAGTGGACAGCAATTTTCACTTAATATCAGGATGCACTGGACTGCATGCTCATTTGCTACTTCATCTTATAAAACATACACACACACCGACACACTTCTATATGAGGCGACCATCATAGTCCTCTGGAGTAACAACGCATGACTTCAGATAGAACCCATGTTCTATATAAAGTTGTTTACAGATGTCCATGGGCGGCAGTGACCGCTTACCATCAAGCGGACTGCATGCTCGTTTACTACTTCAATTAGATAAAATAATTATAAAAAATAAATCGACGGTTCCATGGACAATTTCGAGGCTACATTTACAAACTTAAGGGCTCGGTTGTTAGAGGTATTTATAAACAGTTTTATAGTTAGTACGAGCCACAATGCTACCGATAATGACAACACAGTCGAAACAAAGCAATGTTTCTGACTCATACTGATTAACGGTGAAACAGAATGTTTTGTATGACAACTAATACATACTGAGGTGTGTTATGACGAAAATTCTTAATTCTTTGTAAACGTTAGAGATATTTTCGATCATTTATTTTTTTGGAAAAATACAAGTCATAACATAACATAATATGTCTGTGCTACTAGTAAAAACAGGAATAAAACTACTATATTTCACAAAATAACTTTTTTTTTATCACAATTGTTGGATAAACGAAAATCTATCAATAGACATGCTTTTTTCGATAATGAGATCAAGCAACAATAATCCGAGTCTAATAGAGATTTGTATATTTTTTAAACATTTTTTGTATTTAAAATAGCATGAAAGCAAAACTACTGAATTAACTACAGGGATTGTAAATATTTTCAATCGACATGTTCCATATATTGCGTAGAACTTTGTCTTTATTTTAGTAAAGTATTTGTATATTTGAAGTTATTGTAATTTGTTGTTTCATTTTTTTGAAAGGCGGGTAAAACCGCGGGATACGTCTAGTTTAAAAATATTTTTCTCTATATTTGAACAACTAGACGTCTAACTGCAGATTATACCTAATAACCTCATTGTTCCAGAGACGCCAGATAATTAAATAGCTAATTAAGTCATTAAAAATTGCATCAACAAACCATCACGTGCAGATTATTTCATATCAAATGAATGAGAGAAAACTGAGATATTTCAAAGAAATAATAGAAACAACATTTTTTTTCCAAAAGGAAAAGAATTTGAGATACCAATTTTGCTCTGCCATTACATTGCCGTGATTTTAACCGACTTCCAAAAAGTTCTCACTTTAACTGTATTTTTTATTTATTTATTTATTTATTTCATAAAGTTAACCTACGGTTGTTACATTTTTAACACATCCACAGTAAAATTAAAAGTTCTTATACAGTAGACCAAAAAATGTACGACCACTTAAAGGCTAACATCGCATGCATGCGTTACATACAAAAATAAAACAATCACAACTAAATTAAATATGCTTTTAAAACAATGTGTATTTGAAATTAAATATTAGAAATTAGAGATTTTTAAAGGCTAATAGAGACATATTGTTTATATCGATGTCCATGGATACACTACGTTTGTTATAAATTGTTTACAAACGAGTTTTCTAGTTAAAATATTGTTTTAATCTCACCGGGCCTCCCGATGATGAAAGTTGAAACACAATCTGTTAAATATCAAAATTTTGCTTTTTATTGTAAGTCCCGTTTGTCTGGAATATTTGGGTTATAGTATCTATATATTAATTCGTGAAGCACAAACTTGTGATCCGTTTTTATTATTATTTTCATATACATAAGGTCGTGAAAGTGCGTCGTACGAAATCGTAAAATTCGTGAACTGCGCTTTTACTTATGAGTAAGGCACCAAATTGTCATGACATGCGTCCTGTCCTCAGTACGAGTTTATTGTTTCTTCAAAACAAGCATTCATTTTGTTTTAGGTCATTTATAAGATACGGGGTAGAACCACCGCCACACGTATTTCCAGCGCGAAGCATTTCTTGCGTTTCGATGGAAGGGTGTGGTTGCCGGCACACTTTTATATAAGGCGACCATCCTAGCCCTCGTGAGTAGCAACGCATCTGTGATTATCTTCAGATAGAACCCATGTTTTATATGAAGATGCTTACAGATGTCCATGGGCCGCAGTAACCTCTTACCATGAGGTGGACTGCATGCTCTTGTGCTACGTGTGCCGTCCGAGGGCCATGCATCATTGATACGGCAGCAGGTACGCTACTGATTAGAGATAATTTGCCGCCCTCTAAAAACGTTGATACGGCATTGATACGGCAGTAGGTACGCTACTGTTTAGAAATAATTTGCCGCCCTCTAAAACGTTGATACGGCATTGATACGGCAGTAGGTACGCTACTGTTCGGATATATATATGTTACGGTAAATGTGAGTAACCGGTAATTATCTATAATTACCGATTATTATAGATAATTACCAACGCACATGGTAAATGTAGTAAATTATCCACATTTACCGGTAATTATATAAAACTTCCGCGCGATCGTGGTAAATGTTAATTTAAGCTTTAGAATGGAGAGCGCGAACGGCGCGGGAAATGGTCCGAAGGAACTAAAATCTATTTAGTTTATGAAAAATAAAGCTCATCACTCAGGAATAAGCCGTAGCCTCTATGAGGCTATCCTGCTATAGAAGTAGGTCAATGCGTAAGAATTAAGGTACCAGACGTAGATCGAGCCAAAGCAGATGGCCGAAATATAATAGCCGTTGTAATTTCGATCGAGAATGAAAATCTTTACAAACTTGGTACGAAATATGGAATTTTAAGCCAGTTGTACTCAAGAAATGAATTATTTACTACATTTACTAAAAGAGTATGGTAATTTTGTATAATTTCCGGTAAATGTGGTTATTTCGAAAGTTTTTACAACCTTTACCACGAGCACTGGTAATTATGCATAGTTCCCGGTAATTGTACATAATAACCGCACTATTCACATTTACCGTAACATATATAGGTACATATTAGAAATGGTGATGTTTGTGCATAAACAACGCCATTTGTTTGAATTAAGTAATTATAGGGACAATACGCGGCGCGAACAAAAATTATTATACCCTCCAAACAAAAAGCTATCAGTAGTGACAAAAGCCACACTCTGTATGGCCATAAAGTTATATAATAAACTACCTTACCAATTAAAACAAATAAAGAAAGACCACATATGTGCCAGAAAATTAAAAAATATATTAATAGAAAAATGCTATTACACGTATGACGAATTCTTAAACGATGATTTAAAAATGTAAAATACAAAAAATATTTAATCTTCTAAAGTTATCAGCATTGTAATATAGTGTCTAATTGTAAGTCTTTTAATGATAAATACGAGTATGTGTGTGCCATACATTTAGAACGCCTTAACCGGCATATTCAATTTTTGGCGCCCATTTCTTTTTTTTGTTTTTTAACATCATATGTAATCAATATTATTGTAACCCAAAAATTGACTAAATAAAGATCTTTCTTTTTATAATTTGCCGCCCTCTAAAACGTTGATACGGCATCGATACGGCAGTAGGTACGCCCCTGTTTAGAGATAGTATGCGGCCCTCTAAAACTTTGATAGGGCATTGATACGGTAGTAGGTACGCTACTGTTTCGAGATAATTTGCCGCCCCCTAAACGTTGATACGGCAGTAGGTACGCTACTGTTTAGAGATAATTTGCCGCCCTCTAAAACGTTGATACGGCATTGATACGGCAGTAGGTACGCTACTGTTTAGAAATAATTTACCGCCCTCTAAAACGTTGATACGGCATTGATACGGTAGTAGGTACGCTACTGTTTAGAGATAATTTGCCGCCCCCTAAAACGTTGATACGGCATTGATACGGTAGTAGGTACGCTACTGTTTAGATATAATTTGCCGCCCTCTAAAACGTTGATACGGCAGTACGTACGCCCCTGTTTAGAGGCATGGTACTCATTACCCACGTCATTAGACCAATAAACGGAATGCTCTCTCCTTAGCATGATGTAATGGCTATTTCCTGAACGTGACATAACTGGTGAAACGAGAGGTGACCTTTATTATGAAAGCGTTCGTGACAAATATGACAAATGTTACCGATATAGGTCATGTTGACAATTTTGTGTAATTTAGGTTTTGTTTATGTGGAAATGGTTTATGTCTTATAAATGTAATTATGTTATTATACTTTTGGTTAAGTTAAGTGGAGCACTTAAAATTAAAGGTACGAGAGTTACGACATCTAATTTCACTATAAGTCACAATATTTAGCTGCAATTTAAACGAATCTGCTGAATTTCGCTACATGCTAACGCTTACAGCGCGAATGTTTCGTGGCTCTGAGACATAGGTACCATTTGTATGTTGTACCATACATTGTATAGTATAGGTATATTTGAAAATCAGTCACAGTTAAATGCCTAAAAAGTAATTTATTTAAACTAAAATAAAACACCAATCAAATAACGAGTAAAGTGGAGATTTGAAACGTATTCAAGAATTTTTATGTAATACAAATTCTTGAAGTAATCATCTATTCCATTGAACGGATCTAATACAAGAAAACAAAATACGGATTGCTGTTGCAATTACCTTAAATTAACCACCTTGAATTAATTATAATAAACATGTTGTCATACTTCATACTTATATATTTTTTTGTTCTCGAGGGGGAAACCTTCAAAAGGTACCCGACGCCGTGGGAGCGACGCAGAGTTATGTGGGATTTTTACCGCACTAAATCCAAGATGGCCGTCCTCGGCTATAAAGAGGACTCCGCGTTGCCCCATCGGGCTCCTCCCAGATGGGCGGCTGGGCCCACCGCTCCGTCTAGTCTTTACGACGGTATCCGACCACATACCGCCGACCTTCCCGGGATCGCCTGACCGAACGGTTCGAGCTCCCACTCTAGCCGCCTGCAACCCCGGAAGCCCCTTTTAGTCGCCTCTTACGAAGGCAGGAAGTGCCTTAGCCCTATTCTGATCCCGGAACTACAGGGAATTCATACTTATACTTATCATACTTGATATCATACTAATATTATAAAGGCGAACGTTTGTGAGCGCGTATGTTTGTTACTTCTTCACGTCATGGTAGGGAGTTAGGTGACACTCTGGATTAACATATAGGCTATTTTTACTGTAGCAAAATATCTTATTCCCACGGGACAATCGATACATCGATTTTATTAACGCGGGCAAAGTTGCGGGGTTCAGCTGGTTTTGTTATAAAATTGAAATAGTAAACGGACAAGCAGGGCACCTGATGGTAAGTGGTGACTGATCATGGACAACTAGCAACTTCACAAAAAACAGGGGTTCTATCGGAGGTCAATCACAGATGGCGTTGTTCCTTCCCGAATATTAGGGTGGTCGCCTCATATAAAAGTGAGTCGGTAACCGCACTCTTCCATCGTGACACAAGAACTTCCCTGCGGGGACATTTTTTTGTTACGTTGTGGGATAAAAGTATAGAACCCAGATTTGATATAGTAATAATAGTAAGAGTCAAATTTTCCCGCCGAATCTGTGTAATTTTGTTGGGATTTTACATATCTCAAGACATACAAAAGGGAAAGCAACACTTTGGTATTCCAAAACCACATGTGAATAATGAAGAACAATGTCTTTGAGAATAATAAGCGATTACTCATCTCACTGCATAACAAATGTACCTACTTTATAGACAATTTTTGTAAATCTTTTTTGGTTGATCAAATGGTTATTTTATTTTATTTGGAAAACAAACGATTACATAGTACATAATTAAAAAAGTAAAATTAATACTAAGATCAATGAAGTTTCCACTGGTTACGTATACATTAATGGCGCAAAACGAAGCAAACAAAAGCAGAGCGTTTTATGAATAAAATTTGAATTTTTAAATTTTGAAGAAAAAAAAACATACAATATCAACAATAATAAACAATGTTACTAAACCAATATACTATACGTTATACATATATAAACCTATTTAATTTAATTTATTTTTATATCTCAGGAATCAATATCTGAATTCAGAAAATAAAAATGCGTCAATGAGAATCGAATCCAAAGAGACTGCAAAATATATTGTGATCGATAGTCGAACCCGGTTCTCCAAAGAGGAGACAGTAAATTATATTACACTAGTTAATCCGGCCAACTTCGTTCCCCCTAAAAGTCAAAAATCTAAAATAATCAGTGTTTCTCCACTATATTATGCATTTATTATACATAAAAACGTTCCTCTTGAATCACTCTATCTATTAAAAAAAACGCATCAAAGTCCATAGCGTAGTTTTAAAGATTTAAGCATACATAGGGAAAGACAACGGGAAACAACTTTGTATTACACTCAGTAGTGATGTTTATTTTTTTAGCTACTTGTGTCATAGATAATGAGTCTGAGTGGGACGCGTGAAAGTGGGAAGATAGGGCGTTTATAAAAATCCGATGATGGCATATCTAATTTCAAACCCAAAAGCACGCTGATCAAAATATTGCACGTGTATTCTGTGTGTACACACTAGTGATGTGACGAATATTCGCATTTGCATTCGCGGATGTTCACATGTTCTTAGGGGGCGTCCATAAATTACGTGAGATATTTAAAGGGGGGAGGGGGTCGAGTCAAATCTCATCTAATTTCACGTTGGAGAGGGGGGGGGGGGGGCGGCAAATATCACGTAATTTTTTTTGCAGTTTATTTTTTTCTTTTTACAATAATCCAACTCGTTTACATAAGAAACCCACATTTTGAATAATCTCACTTGAGGTTGGAGACGGGGGGAGAGGGTTGAAGAAAATCTCACGAGGGGGGGGGGAGGGATAAAAAATTCGAAAAAACACCTCACGTAATTTATGGACACCCCCTTAGATATCCTTATTCCCGAGAATTGGTGCGAAAGTTTTGCGAATGCAAAAAAGGTCACCAAATCTATCCGACTTGAGATTGAACTGCAGTTTGAGGACCTAAAAAAAGGTTTCGTTTCGGTAGAAGGGTGTGGTTGTACACTTTCACATGAGGCGACTATCGTAGTCCTCGGGAGTGGCAATGCATCTGTGATTGACTTCAGATGGAACCCATGTTTTGTATGTACTTGATTACACATATCACATTAAATTTACACATAAAAAACAACATTCGCATTCGTGTCGGGAACGGTAAGGCAAGATACTGGAGCTAACCTTCATTACCATGTAAAAAACATGATTGTAATTATATTAAAAAAAAGGATATAAATAAGAAAAAAGACAAACCCACTGAGTTTCTTACCGGATCTTCTCAGTTGAGGTCGTATTCCGATCCGGTGGTAGTGTAAGAGAAAAATGTAACTGACAATTTGTAAGCGCCTCCGTAGGCCTATACAAAATAAAGACATTTCATTTCATTTCAACAGATATTCGCATTCGAGAATATGCAAAATGACATTTGTGACATCACTAGTGTGTACACACATAAGCTAGTATGAGTATATTTTGAGTTGGCGCACGTTCCTGTGAATCATGATGATTTAGTGGCATATCTTTAGGACATGAGCAGAGGCGAAGGTTTCGAAGAGTTTCATAACTTCTAAGGGCTCAATTCTTGTTGTAAATTTAATCAAATTCGGCGATTTTTAAGTATTTTTATTGGGCTGAAGAATTAAAATTAATATTTTTTTGTTAGGTTAGGAAAAGTCTGTTATTTGTAAGCTTTCCAATCTTAAAAAAAGGCTTTTTAGAAGCGAAACCTCTTAAAGGGACGTCAAGAGAGTAAAAAAATAAGTTGCGTTACAATTTTTGTAAAGGAAACCGTAACGCTAGGACGTAACGTTACAACACCAACTGGTGTTTTTATACTGTGTCAGTCTCTCTTTTCTAAGAAAACCTTACTTAAAATGATTGACAGTGCAAAAATTTACACCCATATAAACTTCTTGCAAGACTATGAGTTATGTCCGAAAAATGATGTTTCTTTTCAAGTTTATTGCACTTTACTAGTGAAGTTCCAGATATCAGACTCGAATCCGGAACAGAAATCTTTATAATTATGATCCTTTATGGATCTCAAAGTAATAATTTTTATTACTAACTACCTGACCCGGCGAACTTCGTTCAATCTTAAATTATCAGTGTTCCTCCACTATATTATCATGTAATAGGTATACATGAAAACCTTCTACATAAATTATACATAAAATCTATTAAAAACACTGCATTAACATCCGTAGCGTAGTTTTAAAGATCTAAGCATACATAGGGACAGACAGCGAGAAGCGACTTTGTTTTATACTATGTAGTGATTTCATTATCTCTGTAAAATTATAAGTGTATGTAGCAATGAAACACTATATTATTTAATTGTATTTCTGGAAAATAAATAATTTGACACATTTATGTTAAAAAAAATCCTTTATAAATACAATAATTAATTTATCCTACTGATTGCAAGAGATACTGTTATGGTACCTATTTATTAATGAATAACTGAAGGTCGCCAAATCTACATACTCCAGCTCCTACACTAAAAACGAAAATAAAAAACAATATACGCATAGGCATACCCGAATGTCCTTAAAAAAATTCGCATACACATTCGTGAATACTCAAATAACAGCATTCGTTACTTTACTCGTTGTCGTCAACCCATTATTGTCCCACTGCTGGGCACGGGTCCTCTCAGTATGAGAGAGTTTAGGCCATAGTCCACCGCGCTGGCCAAGTGCGAATTGGTGGACTTCACACACCTCCGAGAACTTTTTTTTTTAAAGAACTCTCGGGTGTGTTGTGTAGGTTTCCTCACGATGTTTTCCTTCACCGAAAAGCAGTGATAATTAATTTATAATACGCACATGAATCAGTAGTGCGTGCCTGGGTTTGAACCCCGGACCTCCCGATCGAGAGGGCAAGTTTCAACCATTAGGCTATCACTGCTCACTTTACTAGTATTCAGTCGCTATTATTTTATTTTTGCAATTTACTTTACATTAGTGTTCCGATTGGTTGCATCTCAGTCCGTTATTTACAGTTTAATTAAGTATTTACGGTAAAATCCCACAGCTATAAGAAAACTTAATGTCTTGTGAAAGCGTATTTTTTTGTTATATCTGAGAAATTTATATGGCAAATTACTCCAGTCTAGAGCTCTGTCTATATCTACAAAAACATACAGGTTTTTGTATGTGAATCCAAAATATTCTACAATGGCATAATTTACATTTTTCCATTATTTATGTTTCTTTGAATTGATAATGTTATACTAACTGTCATGTAACGGTAGCATAGATATGTAATATTTAGTATGATAATTACTATGACACTTTAGTTTTAACAATGGTTAAAACTAGAGTATTAGAAATTAATTATCACTGCTTTTCGGTGAAAGAAAACGTCATGAGGAAACCTACACACACGAGTTCTTTAAAATAAATTATCGGAGGTGTGTGAAGTCCACCAATTCATACATGGCCAGCGCGGTGGACTATGGCCTAAAACCTCTCTAATTCTGAGAGAAGACCCGTGCCCAGCAGTGGGACAATAATGGGTTGACGACACCATCAGTTAAATGCTAGGTTGCTTCTTCAATCCTACAATAGAAAAATGATAACTGCAGCCGGCCTGATATTTATTGTTTGTTTATATCCATTACCAAACGATACCGCGAAAAAACTTACTTATTTTTTACTTTATTTTATTTAACCCGAAAACGAATCCCTCATACAAAATGACGCTCGAAATAAACTGGAAACGGTCCTAATTTCCTGGAATACGGTGCATCGAATTTCCATTTGGAACATTTCCATGATAGACGTAGCAAATGATCTGACCAAAGTAAACTTGGAGGTAAATAATTTCAAGGTGTGAACATTTGGTAGGTACTAATGACGCACGGAATATTCGCAACGGTCGAAATTCGACCGTAATTAAATTCAATAACTAAACTTGTAGTCCAAAGTATTTCACAAATTCAATTTTTATTAATTTTCAAGTTATTTTAATAGACCCGAAAGATAAAAAGAGGTTTAAATGACAAAGCTGCATATAAAATCAATAACGGGTATTTTGACAAAGACATCTGACATTTTTGACGTTCTGTTTTCATACGTTGAATGTTTTACTTCGTTTATTATTTATGTGTTTGTGACAAATGCACGGTAGTGTGTGTAATGTGTTTTCTATATGCATTATTTGAAAAAAATATTACCATTCCGTGCTCCTTCTCTATGTCAACTATAACCGTGCAAAATTTCATATTCCTCCGTCCGCGGAAAGTTACTTAAAAATGTACCCCAAGTTTTTTTTTCACGTTATAATATATAGATAAAAAAAAGTTATATGCCTAACAATTCTGGTAACATGTATGATCTCTAATCCACACATAACTAGTGTGGCTAGTGTTGCTTTATCACTGGTTCTTTAGTACCTTAGGCCTTTACAGTAATAAAGCCACACTACTTTAGTACCTTAGGCCCGTCGAATTCTACGAGTATTTAGATCACCCTTGGCCAGCACTAGGTCAGCCTAACATTTCTGATATATGGTATAGACATTCGTCATCGGTTCATAGATGTAACCATTTGAAATAGATACTAGAAATGGACTTAAGTCTTTGTGTAGTCAGTTTACTAAACAGCAGTTGAATTCATAAACACATTTCAATTTATTTATTTGTGCAGAAAAAGAAAATACTAATGAAAGATAAATGAAGTAGAGATCTCGATTCACTTAACGTAAAGATTTCTCTAGGCCAGGTGTCGGCAACATTTTTGCATCGCGAAACAAATAGTACCTACAGTAATGGTGGGCCGCAATCGGATGTAATCTCAGAAAGGCGGCGAGTAAATATACGGCCATCGGAAACTTTCGACAAAAAAGAATACGGTTTGCAACAAAATTACCCGTAGAAGTAATGGATAATGACATTTATCGGCGAAACTCAAATCGTAAAAATCGGTGCTAAGAAAGCCGGCAGGCCGTTAGAAAAAGCTCGCGAGCTGTAGGTTGCCGACCACTGCTCTAAGCGAATGTGATTTAAATCTAATCAACCACACTGTAATAAATTGTTAATAATAAAGTATAGCAATACAATATAATTATACCTACCTATTTCAACGACTTATATGTTTTTACCATAAAGGGTTTTTATTATTTTAATTTTAATAACGAAATATAAACTCTGATCACGTGGGGCCACTGATGCCTCATTGTACTAAGAAATACGATGTGAATGAAAATAGATAAATGAATTTAATCAACGATTATTGTATCTTCTAATAGAATTGAGAACGCCGCGAAAGGTACAAGAAATTATATAAAACCCGACTGCTAAAACAAAAAAAATAACGGTAATTTGTTTCTGTTTTTTTAAATGATATAACGATTTTTAGATTTCGACAAAATAGTAACATTATAGCAAACTGAGAGGAATTCAATGATATATGCCATAAGTTGATTTGTAAAGCTGAAATGGACCAAAGAAAAGGACGTAAATACGTATTCATACATAGAAACACACGCATAAAAATATTACCTTCCTGATGTTTGCGGGTAAAAACGTAATGCATGGGCATGCGATTTTCTCTCTTTCTCTATCAGCATTTCACTAGTTATTTGCTACTGTGCGAATGAGTTTAACATTTAGATATGTATTTTTTATATTTATTAATACTAGTCACCCGGTCTAAATTACGGTCGAGATTCTACCGTAATTCAAATTTAATAAAAACTTTTTAACAAAAAATATCTACTGACTTCCATGTCACAAAAAAGTAAAAAATAATTTAAATATATTTTGGTCTAGAACATACTCAGTACTTAGTACATAGTCCTGAAGTCGGTGCTCGACATATTTCGCTGGACGACGGTAACTACGTCCTATATGAGCACCGACTTCAGAACTATGTACTAAGTACTGAGTATGTTCTAGACCAAAATATATTTAAATTATTTTTTACTTTTTTGTTTAAGTTGGAGTTTGCTTTGTGCTTTGTTGAAGTTTAAGTTTGCTTTGTGCATCTACATATTCACAAAAATTAAACATAAAACACTTTTACAATTCATACAAACAGGGCGCCCCCTCTGGAAGTACCCCTCCATCATCAGGGTTGAGGAGTTGAAGGTCAAATTTTTCATCTTATATTGTTGCTTAGTAATCTTATAACATATACGTTAGTACCAGGTGGCTAACTTCTATGGCTCAGGCTTGCAGTACCCTGCATCATCAGGGTTTAGGAGTTGAAGGTCAAAATTTTAATTTTGTGCCTCTGTTTGGTATTATTTTTACATACCCGTAAGCACCAAATTGCCAACTCCTATGGTGTAGAATTGAAGTACCCCTTCATCATCAGGGTCGAGGAGTTGAAGGTCAAAATTTTAATTTTGTGCCTCTGCTTAGTATTATTTTTACATAACCGTAAGCACCAAATTGCCAACTCCTATGGTTTAGGATTGAAGTACCCCTTCATCATCAGGGTTGAGGAGTTGAAGGTCAAATTTTTGATTTTATATTTTTGCTTAGTATTTTCTTTACATAACCGTAAGCACCAAATTGCCAACTTCTATGGTTTAGGATTGAAGTACCCCTCCATCATCAGGGTTGAGGAGTTGAAGGTCAAATTTTTCATCTTATGTTTTTGCTCAGTAATCTTATAACATATACGTAAGCACCAAATGGCTTATTCCTATGGTTTTGGCTTTAAGTACCCCTGCATCATCAGGGTTGAGGAGTTGAAGGTCAAATTTTTGTCCCATGAATTTGCTTAACAATTTCATTATATATTCGCAAACATCAAACGACCAACTTTTATAGTTCAGGCTAGCAGTACCCCTGCATCATCAGGATTGAAGAGTTGAAGGTCAAATTTTTCATAGTAAATACCTACATAGTAATTTTATTCTATATTTTACTCAATTGGACTTCTCCAGCTAAGGTTCGGCCGACTATCACTAATTTTATTATTTTGCTCCAAAAAGTTGAAGATCCTATGATTAGAACCTTATCAAACTCTTATCAGACTACCCCTGGAGTACATCCTTTCTAATAAAAAAAGAATCATCAAAATCGGTTGGCGGGATATTGAGTTATTCATACATTTATCGCGTACATTGAAAATGCAAATTTAAGACTTATGCGTTTTTCTTATGGATGCCCTAGTCAAAAAAATACTAAAAAAAAATGGGACCCTATGACACGCACTACCTTTCAAATAAAAAAAAAACATCTAAATCGGTTCACCCAGTCCGGAGAAATGAGGTAACAAATATATAAAAAAAAAAAAAAAAAAAAAATACAGACGAATTGATAACCTCCTCCTTTTTGGAAGTCGGTTAAAAACTAAACTTCATATTGTCCAAAGCAGTAAGAATATTTCTCAAATTCAAATAAAATGTAATAATAAAGTCCGCCCGTTAAATATAAAAAGAGGTTTAATTAGCTAAGCTGCATTTTAAAGCAATAGCGGTATTTTGACAAAGACATCTGACATTTTTGATGCTATGTTTTCATAGGAAGACATTGAATGTTCTATTTCGTTTATTATGTATGTGTTTGTGACGAATACACGGTAATGTGGGTAATGTGGTTTTAGTTGATTTTATGTATGATATACGCAATAGTTTTTGCTTAACGTATTAATATAATCATTTGTCTAAAGTCAGAACCCAGAACTGCATGTCTTATCAGTATTTTACTAATAGCAACCATATTAGCAATCTCAAAGGACCTCGTAATAAGGTCAATCGTTATAAAGGTTTTAACTGACATGCTCTAGAAATTAGAATCGGAAAAATTTGTTGATGGCATCCAAATAAAAAAACCATTTGAACTTTGTTTCTTGGCCCGTCGCCCAGTAGTTACGCTACACCTCTATCTAAACTGAGAACTGGGTATCACTTTTATTTTATTGCGGAGCGAATGTACGGAATTAGTACGGCTGCGACTAGAGAAAGACTAGAGAAAACTGTGTTTGTAATGTAATGACGACCCGCGTGGCGGAGCGGTTACCATACCGGACGCGCAATGGGTCCCGGGTTCGATTCCCGGCCAGACAGGTATCTGAATATGGTATGAGTTTAGATTCATGTTCTGGGTCCAGGTGTTTGTGTATTCTTCTCGTGTGTGTCCATGGTACCCACGACACAGGAGAAAATCCCAGTGTGGGGCTATGAGTGTAGGCATCTCGTGTAATGGGAAAAGCGACGTGCTTCTTGTCTAAGAAAGCTAAACCTCAATCGATAATGTCCTTTCGCTGTCATCCTCTATTATCCATAAGTAGGATATATTAGGTCATAGTGCCACAATTTTTTAGTAATATGTAGGTTATTTCTAGCGATGGTTTGCTTTTGTAAGAGTAGCAGGCGAAGGAAAACCGAAAGACGAAAAAAAGAAAATTCAAATATCGGGAACTATCTTATTTAATCAATTTCAGTATCGATTCATTCCGGACCATCCCCCAAATAGCTTTTTTCGTCGATCTTCATTCATTCATCGGGGAAATGTGAAGAGGATAAAATAATTTCCAATCGCGGTTTTGTTTATTTATTTAAACTTTTGAAACACCTCAGTTAGAGGGCGAACTTAATGCCTAATGGCATTCTCTGCCAGTCAACCCTAGGCGATGACGATAATTTGTGGTAGGCATATAAATATAATAAATAGAAATTTTTAGCTGAAATAATCATTCATTTTAAAATGTGGTTTTGTTACTTTTCATTTTTATTAGCTTCACCTGTTCTTTGGGCGTGATTTTGACCCACTTTAAACGGCCAGATTTCGTTCAAACTTTGTAGATTTCTTTGTAGATTTATTGAGGACCGATGACAATACACTAATTTGATAAAATTATTCTATTTTTTAATTTGACTAAAAAGTAGAAAATAAATTGGTAATAGTATAAAAAACTAAAAAACACGCTTTTTATAGAAAACCGAACTAAAAAATAGAAAATAAATTTAAATGAATTTAAATTAAGAAAATAGTGTTAAAAATTTCAATGAATATAAATTAATAATAGTGTGAATAAAAAAATATTTTATTTAAAAAAAAGCGTGGGTTGCATGGTGTCAATGGTTATAGATATTTTTTTAACAGATATGAGTAGAGTGATTATCATTTCGATAATATCTTAAAAAGTACTGCAGACGTAATTGGTACTGCAGACGAATCTGACTGTTCCCGAAAACATTTCAATCATCAAAATAACTAACAAATAACACCTATATTTAACTGCTGAAGTGTAAACAGGATAATATTCAAGGGAAAACGCCACAAATCAATGACCTCAAAATACCCTGATTTAAATTTGCCCTTTATGTTGCGGAACTTAAATTGTTAAAATTAGGCCACTGAGATCATTAGTGTTGAAATATTGAAACCAGATGGATGTTGAAAATAAAGAGGTGCCAAATAACAGAACCAACGTAGAGCGAAAGATTTTGGAAACATTTTCTAAATAGTTCTGTTTTGACGATTTACACAGAAAGAAAATTCTTATACTAATATGGACCGTCCATCCGTGTGGCAAAACTAACTTTATAATGTCCTGTACCTTTTGGCTTAATTCCGTAATGAATGGCTTGGATTTTTTCACTCAATTGTCCTATTTTAACAATATTTTTTGGAGTTTATTCCTTAAGAATCGATTTGCATACATAAGGGCCCGGTGTGAGAAAAATGTGAGTAGTAAAATCTACTGAAGAATGACCTCGTTACGTTTACAGTTCAAATTACAAAATCGTTACGTAGACAAAAGTTTCCTAGTAAGAGACTTGCTTTTCAATTTGGTCGTATTATTTTTATAAATAGTTGTTTTGACGATTTACACAGAAAGAAAATTCTTATACTGACATGGACCGTCCATCCGTGTGGCAATACTAACTTTATATTCTCCTGAACCTTTTGGCTTATTCCGTAATGATATACTTGGATTTTTTCTCTCAATTGTCCTATTTTGACAATATTTTTAAAAAGTTTATTGTGAAGTGAAATGTTGTCAATTACTACCAGAAACATTGTTACCTAAGTAAGCTCTATATTTACAAACTTGTTATATATCTGTCAAATTAGAGAGTGTTCAATAATCTTGTTCACGTGATAATCTTATAATTCGATGGAGCCGGCTGCACACACCAAAAAACTTGACTCATGCGGCGTTACCTCGCTCTGAGGCGTTCCATTTAAGACTTGAAGTGCAAGCGAGAGCGCGGAACGAGCGACAAACAGGCACAATCGGCCAATACGCCGTCGAATAGCGCCGTACAACGTCAAAAAATTGACATAATTGTATTTATGCCTACAAATAAGTTTAACTTGATCAAATCCATTGTAATTTTTATTTACATCCTTCTCTATATCCATACAAAATATCTATCAGACAAAATTATTTTTTTCTTTTCCAACTTGCAACATTTTGCAAAATGCAACCATTCCATCAGTATTTTATGACGTCACGTTCAACTATCGTCAGTAAACCGAATTTACAGACAACCGTTTTTTTTCCTTCCAGGTTAATCCAGCGTTAACATAATATATGTAAGCTATCTTTCGTGTCGACTAAGTTACGCCATTACAATCACACTTTCAACATCAACTTATTTCATATACGATTGAACCTGTTAATTCTAATATTTTTGTTACAACAATACTGCAGGGTTACCAAGTTTCAAAAATGTATTCCCCTAAAGCCTTCATTAAAAACCCCTAAAATCCCCCATAATGAATTATTAATTGGAATTCTCGGCGCAACCTGACCTGACGACGAAAGAAAAAAAAGGTCTTCGGGTGTAATGCATGACCTTTTTTTTTCGTCGTTAGGCATGCATGATTATATAGCCTGGCGGGGAGAATTCTCTTTAAAAACATCTATATGTTTAAGTTATAAAAACCCCTAAAAATACCCCTAAAAAATCCCCATCCTACTTATTTATCCCCTAAATTTGGGGGAAAAACCCCTAAGTTGGGAACCCTGCAATACTGTTTAAACTTACCAATATAGAATTAAACTGTCGTAATAACCAAATACATTGATACAGGTCAGTCCAACGATCCTTTCTAATATTATTTATCAAATAATTGTTTGTTGAGGCGAAAGTAAACATTATTGATTATAATGACCATTTACAGACCTAATTGAATCGCTTGTATCAATACAATCCAATCGAAGCAATTGTCCGATGCAGTCACGAGCGTGCATACAAATAAAAATAAGTCATAATCATTTTGTCAGTGACTTGGGAGATGGTAAAAATGGTTTATGCTGTTGATGGTTTATAAGATGTATTTATATAAGTACTTAACATTAAAACAAAAAACCCGACTGCACAAAAACAATGTTTATTTTCTTCTTATAATGTATCCATCGCTTTTTATTCGATTTTGTGACAAAATAGTAACATAACAATTTTATAGTAGATATATTTTTATGGTGATCTATTTATAAGCTTTATATACTCAATATTGTTATGAAAATTTAAAAAAAAAACATCTTTTTCTTTGATTAATGGCGCCATATTTAAAAATTAAGTAGCCAATTTCAGTATGTAAACTGTTCCTATAGATTCCAATTTAATTACAATATCTACATAGATACAGACAGCGATGGGTGTAATCAATTACTTTTGTAATCAGGTTTCAAGTTATAGTAATTAATAATGTAATCATGAATCTTGATTATAGTACAATGTATGTATACTTCAGTTCAATGTAAGTTTAGTAAATCCTAGGTAATTGTTACTATATATTTTGGTCTATAACTCATTTGAAATGATCTTGATTGATAATAAGCAGTAATTCAACGGTACCTATTTTAGAAACAAACCGTTCATCTTTTAATGTTTTGCCAAGTTTTCAAATTTATTGCATTTTCGGCAACACTCGTGTGATTTTTGTTCTGACTTGATTTACGTTCACGAAAATAAATGTTTATAAAAATTTTCGCTTCTCATTCAAAGTAAACAGAATATTGAACCTTAACGATTATAATTTCAATCGTACTCTTTTTACTGTATTATTTTTAACCAAAAAACTCACTCCAAAATCATCGTGTCATTTAATAGATCATTATATCCTTTACAATTGTTGATTGATCATATTCCACCGTGGATTTGTATCATAATTTAGTCGCATTCAATTTTTGACAGTAAGTAGTCTCGGTCTGAATGAAATGGAATTTCGTCAGCGTGACCTTCATATTTGATTGATGTGTTAAATATGACATTTCATTAGCAGACTATTCAACAACTTCGTCTCCATCCGTCCATGAACCCATTGAGATCCACTGACGGGCGGGATACAGAGAAAAACGCTGTTGCATATCTTCCTTGTTGCCTCTTAAATGCTTCCTACGAGATCCACGAGAAATGAAGGAGTGATGCTATTCAACACTGCCACCACGCCACAACAAAATCTATCCATCAGCTTTTTGAAGTCTAATTCTATACTTAGGCCTCCTCTAAATGGCGCCACTTTAATCGGACCTGCACCTTCTTAATCCAGTGGATTCCCGCTGTCATTTTTTTATCTGACTGAAGTAGCAAACGAGCATGCAGTCCACCTGATGGTAAGTGGTCACTGCCGCTCATGGACTTTTGTAAATAACTTCAAGCACAACATGGGTTCTATCTGAAGTCTAACACAGATGCGTTGCTACTCCCGAGGACTACGATGGTCGCCTCATATAAAAGTGTGTCGGCAACCGCACCCTTCTATCGAAACGCAAGAAATGCTTTACGCTAGAAACAGGTGCGGCGGCGGTGGTACTTCCCCGAACTACACTGGTTCTACCACCTTCGAAAAACCTTGTCTTCTTCAGGTTATCGGTCTACCTTATCGAGAGCAACGTGTGCTCCTTCTACCTAACGTGCTCGTCACTTGAAGATGTTTCTTACTCCGTCTACTTAAACCAAATCAAAACATCTAAACACTCTTACACAGTAATAGCGTTTTAACTACACCAGAAGGTGCGTTGCTACCGGGCATTTCTTCACGAACACGTTTACACGTAATTACACTGATAATAGTTGTAATTACGTCCGGAAGTTCCACTGCACTTGGCAGTTGGCACATGCCGGATCCGATCTCAAGATACGAGTGAGTTGCGACACGACGTGTCGTTAAAGTTAAAAGATTTTTGTCACCTACCTATAAAAAGTATTTTTTGTTTTTGGGCGTTTATATGTACCTATGTATATTTGTACGTGTTTATTTATGCCCATTTGTTCTGCATACAGCTTGGAATGTAACATATGGCAGATCATTGTGATCAATGTGATTAGAAAGAAAGGGGGAAGAGATATTTTTATCGTCAAAACAATATTAGTTTTGAAGGTAGAACCAGTGTAGTTCAACCGGGGAAGTACCACTGCCACACCTATTTCACCGTGAAGCATTTCTCGTGTTTCATCTGTGATTGACTTCAGATGGAACCCATGTTCTGTATGAAGGTGATTACAGAGGTCCATGAGCGGCAGTGACCACTTATCAAGGTGTGGACTGCATGCCCGTTTGCTACTTCAATCAGATTAAAACAAAAATAGTAAATAAACCAGTACTAAAATATGTATCGTCCCTGTAGCCTCGGGGTCAGAATAGGGCTACGGCAACCCCTGCCTGTCGTAAGAGGCGACTAAAAGGGGCTTCCGGGGTTGCAGACGGCTAGAGTGGGAGCTCGAACAAAAAAAAACAAAGTATGTATATTGTAACATCTTTCTGTTACTATTTAGACGCGTATGTATTAGGTTAAATAAATTCGTATTAAAACAAAACTCCCACTGCTCAAAAAACCAACTTAAACTAAAGGCATTCAATTGTTTTTAACGATCGGGTTTTTGTTTTTAATTTAACGATGATATTTGTTCGTAAGTGGTCAACAAATCCAATGGGAAAACCGAAGTAGGTCACTAAATTTTATCTCCGAGCATGAAACAATGCCTTGAGAAATACGCTATACCTAGCATAATAAATAAAATTAAAGTGCCTTTCTGTTATTTAATTGTCCCTGTGTGTTGTAAGCTCCTATTAAACCGATTTATAGAGTAATTTGAAGTACCATGGGATAGCAAGAATATAAATATAAAACACACAGTTGACCTCTAACCGTGATAAGAATTTAACTTACCCTAGAATTCAAAGAATTTAGTGATATACACGTACGTACGTTACTATTTTGAAGAAAAAAATCGTCAATGATGTCTCTACGAGCCTCGATTTAAGTAACAAACGAACATGTAAACCAGCATTTCCCAAAATTTGATCTGCCATGTCCCGGTAATTTTCACACTGCGCCTTCGTGACCCAAAAATGCTTGCAAACCCAAGCTGGTTATGTAATATACGAATATTTACAATGCATCGATTGATAATTAGTAATATTATGAAAATAAGGTGGGAATGTGGAGATCCAATATTTTATTTTGACGGCCCGGTTCCGCGTCGCGACCCGGTAAATGGGAAACGCTGAAGTAGACCACTGAGACCACTATCGCCTTGATAAATTCGAAGCAACCCCAGATAAGATTGGTCTTAACGAGTTTGGGCATATTACATTGCTACCTTTGGACTAAATTAGAACGGGTACAACCCATTATTGTCCCACTTCTGGGCACGGGTCTTCTCTCAGAATGAGAGAGTTTCAGGCCATAGTCCACCGCGCTGGCCAAATGCGAATTGGTGGACTTAGAACGCTTCGGATATATTCCTTACCAACCGTACAAATCAGCACACAGCGCTTAGTACTGTTATTAGGCAAGAACAAGTACAGCGATGGAGTCTCAGGAGCCGAATCATACAGGATCCTTTGTGATTAAGAAATAAAAATATTCTAGTCGCTCCCACATCGAGGTGAATGGAGCATGAGTCCGGAAAGGTCCCGTTTAGAAGGATCGATGATCTGAAGACAACGTTAGAAGAATACAGGAATGGTTGTAGTGATAATAATTAAGAAATAACCCATTTAATGGCTAACGAAAGTGAAATGTCCACCAATTCGCACTTGGCCAGCGCGGTGTCCACCAATTCGCACTTGGCCAGCGCGGTGGACTATGGCCTAAACTCTCTCATTCTGAGAGAAGACCCGTGCCCAGCAGTGAGACAATAATGGGTTGACAAGAGAAAGTGAAATAATATTATCACATCGTAACTAAGTTGACCGTTACGAAGGACATAACGGTAAAACCATCAGAAAAAGTGCCTACTGTTTCTGTACTGTTCGTGGCGATCCTCTGTCTAGGGGACCGCTACGGTCTTCTAGGGTAGGAAGGTAAGATAATCTATAGGTAGAACCAGTGTAGTTCAACCGGAAAAGTACCACCGCCACACCTATTTCCAGCACGAAGCATTTCTTGCGCGAGATGGTAGGGTGTGGTTGCCGGCACATTTATATGAGGCGACCATCATAGTCCTCGGGAGTAGCAACGCATCTGTGATTGATTTCAGACAGAACTCATGTTCTGTATGAAGCCACTTACAGATGTCCACGTGCGGCTTGACCACTTACCATCAGGTGAACTGCATGATGCTACTTCAATGAGATAAAAGAATCATTTTACGACGAACTTCAAAGACTTACGGATTTATTTATAGCATAATTATATTGTTTTCGAATATTCCTGTTGACATTGACTCATATATGATGCTCTTTCATCAAACTAAATAAATAATTGACTCACGATACATTTTGCATTCTTAGGTACCACACAAAATCTATACGCGTATATATTTGTCACTTTACTCACAATTAGCGTTTACATGAGCAATGCATGTTTTGCATTGCAATACCAATTAAAACGCTAAACGAACGTACAATATAAACACATTAATTATTCAACAGCATATAGATAGCACGCGAACAGAAAGACAATTCGCTTGCATGTAAACAAATAGTTGTGAAGTAGGTACTAAACACCATAATGAATGGAAGAAAAATATGTTGTATAGATATTAAATAGACAAACGCTTTTTACAATCCTATCCTAGTGTGGGGGACACTAGGATTTTCTCCTGTGTCGTGGCATGGATACACATAAAGACGAATACACAAACACCCAGAACAAGAACCTAAATTGAAAATTCAGATATCTGCCTGGCCGGGAATCGAACCCGAAACCAATTGTGTGTCAGATTAGTATAGTGACCGCTCCGTCACGCGGGTCGTTAAAAATATTATAAAGGCGAAAGTTTTTCGCACCAGTTATAGCCTAATGGTATGCAGTGATAGCCTAATGGTTGAAACTTGCCCTCTCAATCGGGAGGTCTGAGGTTCAAACATAGGCACGCATCGATGATTTTTCTAAAATTATGTGCGTATTAGAAATTAATATCACGGCTTTTCGGTGAAGAAAAAAATTGTGAGGAAACCTACACACCCGAGAGTTCTTAAAAGTTCTCGGAGGTGTGTGAAGTCCAACTCGCACTTGGCCAGCGTGGTGGACTATGGCCTAAACTCTCTCATTCTGAGAGAAGACCCGTGTACAGCAGTAGGAGAACAATGGATTGACGAGAAACTATTGGTTTGATTTCGCTGAAATTCGCACACACATAGATTTTGACCTGGATTAAAATAGTCTACCAATTACCTGCCATAGTAAACGTAACCAAGTTGACAGAGACACGGGAATAAGATATAAGCTAGCTATTATTAAATGCGGAGACCATGCTTTGTTAAAATGATTCCAACTGTGGCGGGGGGGGGGGGGGGGGGACTCGAAATGAACAGCGAAATATTTGCCATAAAATAAACATAACTGTCCTCCTTTTTTGCTGGTATTGGCGCTGAAATGTTGCGGGAGGAATCTGTCCACCAATTCGCACTTGGCCAGTGCGGTGGACTATGGCCTAACACTCTCTCATGAGAGAAGACCCGTGCCCAGCAGTGGGACAATAATGGGTTGACGACAATCTAGGAAGGCGAAGGAGGTATCTAGGAGGAATCTAAGAAGCGAAATAAAAAAAACAGAAGTTACATGGGAATCTTATTAACTATTTATGAAAACATACTTTGCAACTTTTAAGATACCTGTGATACAATTTCAAATATGATTCGTATTTCATTTAGAGTAGCACTTGTCCACATATAACATATAGTTTCTACTAATAATATAGAATGGGGAGCTTCTTGAATCAGATACCCATTTGCTTTTTATTAGTAAAAGCGGATGTAAGCAACAAAGTATGTGAAATGTGTCATCAACCCATTACTGTTTCAAAAGGAACGGGTTCCCTCCTTGAGTTGAGAGGGGTATAGGCTATAGGTAAACTATGTTGTGACTTATTTTAATTCAGGAATGCAGGGGTTTCCTCACAATGTATTTTGCTATCATAGTGTGGTGTTGTGTGGACCTCACGGCGAAAACGCCGATTAAGCAAAATGTAATGGACAGCGCAGTCGCATCCCAACCCCACTGTAATAGATACGTGTTCACTAGAAATAAATACTTGTGAGATGTGACGCCGCCTTTCTTTGAGTGAATACCCTAAATAGCAGTACCCCAACAATGGCAAGTAAAATAATACACATAGAGTTAAAAATGAAAGGTGTATCTCTGGAATTTGTACCTCAGATCTTCCAATTAAGAGGCCAAGCCTTATTCATTAGACTATTAATGCAATGCAATACAAATAAACTTATATGTTAATCCATTATCTTCTCAAAACAAATTGTAGAAAATCAACATAATGAACATATTACAATTAATCTTAATAGTTAAAGTAACTTGGGAATTATCTTAACGGGCGAAGGTTCCGTTATCCAAAGAATGTTCATGTCTAATGGACTTTTATCTGCGTTTCCGAGACATGTTTAGATAATGAGATATTATCCACTTAAAAGTAAATATTTTGTGGCTACTATAGTTTTGTAACTGCATACTTACTTATAATTAGGTATAGAAGTATTGTAGAACAGTATTTTAAGGATTTTCTTAGGAAATTGTAATTTTAGATAATGAAAAAGTGTCTACATTTTGTTTCTTTTATTTGGAACATACCAAGAATTATGTTAAGAAATTATGAATTTAAATATATGCACACTTTTTATATATTTTGTACTGTAATTGTTTTAATTAACTTCAAAAAGAGCAGTTCATAAAATATAGCCAACTATATTTTATTAACTACAAGTAAATAAAAACTTCAATAATTGCATATTGTTTACATTTATTCCTTTACCTTTGGATTAATTACATATTTATTTTCGACAAATATTAAAATATAATTAATGACGAATATTATCTAAATGTATCCTCTAAAAAAGTTGTCTGAAATTGTGTGAGAAATAAATCTAATGTCGCGCAATTGGTTTTAAATTGGAAAATCTACTCAAAATATTTTGAAAGAAATTATGTAATTGAGATCACTGTTCGACTCCGGTATTTAGGCTAAGGTAAAACAATTTCTAATTTCAGGTATCCTAACCCTCACCTACTGACACATTTCTACTCGTCATTTACTCATTTGCTCATCTTTTGGCTATTTTAAGAATCCGAAAACGCGCGCACTTAAATTCGCTAAAACAATAATATACCGCGCCAAAAAGTAAACCACAGAGTGCAATGAGCCACAGACTACGTAATAACATCGGAATGCAAGTAATGCAACAGGCGGTACTGCCACATACATTATTTTTTTCATTTTTTCAGCCTATATAACAAGCATTTCCGGGAAAGAGAGAGTTAGTGTGTTAAATAAATGAAACGTCGCCGACAAAGTTAGTTATTATCTAACTACGTAAGAAATAAACAATGTTTATGTCAACACTTACAATATTTCCTTAAAATCACAACATAAAAATAAATATTCGTTTTAACAACACACACGTTCACTGTCTTCACTACTACACTGCGATATGTCAAATTGTCAAACATTTCAAACTTGGTGTTGCTTGTTTTTTGTACCATTTTACCCACTGTTATTTTAAAAAGAGCGAGTTACAATTTATTTATTTATTGTTATTAATTCGAAATAATTTAAAAGTACTATTTTAAATTTTATTTATTATTGCTGTGTTGCATTTGTAAATAAAATTCATTTTAAATAAAGTTCATTGAGTTGATACAAGTGTTACCAGAGCAAGAAAAGAAATGTCCCAATATACGTGTAGCATTAACAGGATTCCTTGCGAGCTGAGAGAAGAGGTTCACGTTACCTACCTTTTATTATTATTAGCATTACTATAAATAGGTCAAATGTTAAAAATGTGCGTTGGCACAAATTGTATTCCAGAGCAACTGTAATCGGATTGGCGGTACTGGAAGTGACAGTTAATTAATTGAAGGTGTTAAATGAAAAATGTATATACGCGCTATTTCCAAATGTATTTGTGGACGTACTTCGTAAATGAGTGACTCGTTACATAGGTTGCTGGTTAAGTTTATCCAACTGTTTAAATCTCTAAGGGAATTGAGAGCGTGCTGTGTCAAACTATTAAGTTTTAATTTCATTAAAGTTGTTGTTTCTTATTTCTTTTAGAACCATATATTTCAATAGCTGTCTAATATATATTCTATTTCGTATTTTTGAGTATTTTGTTCCTTGACGGGGATTAATTTTATATACTTTTTATCCATTTTTAATAAATCAGTATATATGTGAACAAATAATTTTGTAAATATTAAATTGTAAGGGTAAAGATTCGATAAGTCGAAATTCTTAAAGCATTTATTTTGCGCTCGATTGTCAGTTACAATTTTTTACAGTATCACGGATCGAAATACGACCTTATCTGGAAAAATCGGGCACGAAACTCATCGGTTTTTTTTTGTTTGTACTGTATGTTATTTTTTTAACCTTTATGTTCTTTATAAAAGGACAATAATAATATAAAGCTAGCTCCAGTAACTTGCCTTACACGTAATTATACAAGAGTTGTGTTTAGCAAGATTCGCTATACTTCGACATTTTATTTATTAACTATGAAAATGTAAATTATACTTGCCAAGTTTTTTTTTCTTGTGTGTAATCAGAAACTTTAAGACACGCCATACGGCATAGTTTGATTTTATTTTTAACCAATGGTTTGAAAGTTTGACCTTATCCATTGACAAATTTCTGATTTCAATAAGATGTTTATTATAAAAGCGTATACATTGACCCATAAAATAATAATTATTTTTATAGAGACAACTATTGGACCGATTTTCACATTCCATTTAATTAATAACCAATTCACCATAAAATTTGTGGAATATTATTGTGACTGACTGGCAATACCATAAACCAAAAGAAATAATTTATCAGCTGACGCTGTAATGTAAGGTAATTAAAAGAAAAAAACCGTACTAAAGTTCGTTGCACTTCTGTGAAATGGAAATTTACGATCCTTATTATCATGAATTATTAATTATTATTAAGCGTAATAAAATAATATTAAAAATCATTTGGAATAATTGTATATGTTTTCGTTAGTATCTTAAGAGTGTTCATTAATCACCTCTTTGTTGTCCACTGCTGAAAGAAGGCCTCTCCATACGGGTGTTTTTGCCAATAGTCATTGCGTCTGTCACGTGTGTTGATGGGTCTTGATTTTACACAGGAAGAAACGTACCTATTGAATTTCTGGATTTTGCCTCATATGCACCTACGACACCGCCATGAGACGATATGTTTATTATTATTTTATGTTTTAAATATCTTATATATAATAAAACTGTAGAAGAGTTTTTGGTGTCTTCATACAAGTTATACAAGCCAAAAATCAATTTTTTTTTAATATTTTTGTCTGTCTGTAGTCCGGTTTAAACGCAAAATGTACTGGACGGATTTTGATAAAACTTTTCTTGTTATACTACTATTAATCCTCGGCAACATATAGGCTAATTTGTTTTTAAATACTTTGTGAGTCTGTCCGTTAAAGGACAATATGAATAAATAATTTAACCAAGAAACATGAAATTTAATATAGGGGTTCATATTAAGATGTAAGTGAGAATTATGAAAGGATTTTTAAAAGTTCGCCCGTTAAGGGGATAAAAATGGGGGAAAGATTGTACGAAAATCTGACAATTTTGCTGTTAACATACAGAACATGGGTTCCGTCTGAAGTCAATCACGGTGCGTTGCTACTCCCGAGGACTATGATGGTCGCCCCCTGTGAAACTGTGAAACTTTATCTTTACCATTTTATGAGTTTAAACCCCTAAGTGCGTAAAATAGGGGTTAACAGTTTTTCCTAAACTCTATTTTCTATGGTGATGTAGTGTATATAGCAGAGGTGTTACGAATATCCGTATCCGCATCCGCAAATGCGGATTATTCGCATTAATTCAGACATCTGCATCCGCATTCACATTCGCATCACTCAATGCGGAGGTTTACGGATTCACATCAACAAGTAACTACATGCAAAGAAAGTGGGCGGAGCCAGTATGGCACGTGCTTCGCGTTTGCTAACTTCATTCGGTAACTGACGAATAGGAAGGCGCGTACTAGAATCCTACAGGTTTTAATTGTTGTGTTTTTTCTTATTGTCAATAAAATAGTTCCAGTGAGAGTTTACATAGTTTTTTGCGGGTTTCATTAATATTTTGATAAATTGGAATGTCGCCACTAGGGTTGTTACGGATGCAAAATTTTAGACATCCGCGGATGCAGATGCGGATGCGGATTATTAGAAGTTCACATCCGCAGATGCGGATTCGATGCGGATGCGGATTCAATGCGGATGCGGATGCGGATTTAAAAGGATAATTATTTAAGTTTTGAGTGCATAAATAGCAAAAAATCAATTTAAAATTAACTTTACATTTATTTAATCATATTTCTAAAATAAAATTACACAAGTCTTTAGTTTTACTTAAGACACAACAGAATTTTGAGCTTCAAAAAAAAATCTTTGTTTAATAATTAAATTTAAATATTGGTAAATTATATTTAATAAATAGCAATATTGCAGTTTTCTCAGCTTCCAACCTGTTTCTTAGCGGATTAAATATTAACCCAGCTCCACTAAATAGCTGTTTGCTTGGAACTGTGGCTGGTGGAGGTGATAAATATCGGCATGCTAATTTGGAAAGAATTTTAAATTCACAACGGTTAGCTTTCCACCAATTAAGTGGACTTTCATCTAAATTTTTTTCTTCAATTCCTTTTCTTTATTCTCACTTTGGAATAAACTGAACTCCTCCGGGTGTATTGCTTTCAGGTGATTTTTCAAAGAAGTAGTAGTGCGACCCTTCCGCGAGTAACTTTTATTACATATCTTAACCTCCGACCTCTCGGGATCATTTTTATTTATTATAAAATAACTCCAGATACTACCTTTTATTGGTGGCGACATTCCAATTTATCAAAATACTAGCTGTGCCCGCGACTTCGTCCGCGTATTTAAAAAGTATTATTACACGACGATATAACGACGCAAAAACAAATAACGCTGCATACAACCACCGTCCCTCCTCCTTGCAGCGTCATGTTTTGCACATCATGCTGCGCGGCTGAATTTTATATCGGTGTTATTTTAAAATTGTCATGTCTTCTAAGATGTTCATTGAAATTAAGTGATCTCAAAGACAATTTTGTCCACAATTAAATACTCTTAATCAATAACACCAATGTCCACCAATTCGCACTTGGCCAGCGCGGTGGACTATGGCTTAAATTCTCTCATACTGAGAGAAGACCCGTGCCCAGCAGTGGGACAATAATGGGTTGACGACAATCAATAACACATATATTTGGACAAAGATTGATATTATTACGTTGATACAACTCTTAACTAATTTCGACCGAATTTGATTACCATGAAAACGGTTCTAGTGAGTTAATCTTAAAAGATAGACATAGACTGTCGCGGACATTTTTGTAGATAATTTCAAGAGAAATAATTCTTTCATACATATAATTTTGGTATCTTGTACCGTTTTCGCAGCGCACGCAACGGAAGCCCTCAAGGATGAATAATTTTCCCCGTTTTTTTCACATTTTCCATTATTTCTTTGCTTCTTATAGTTGCAGCGTGATGTTATATAGCCTAAAGCCTTCCTTGATAAATGGTCTATTCAATACAAAAAGAATTTTTAAATTCGAACTAGTAGTTCCTGAGATTAGCGCGTTTAAACAAACTAACAAACTCTTCAGCTTTATATATTAGTATAGATTAATGAAACCCGCAACAAACTATGGAGTGCGAAGTATGAACACACCGTAAACTCTCACTGGAACTATTTTGTTGACAATAAGAAAAAACACAACAATTAAAACCTGTAGGATCTTGTTACTAATATGCGCCTTCCTATTCGTCAGTTACCGAATGAAATTAGCAAACGCGAAGCACGTGCCATACTGGCTCCGCCCACTTTCTTTGCATGTAGTTACTTGTTGATGTGAATCTACATCCGCAAAACTCCGCATTGATTGATGCGGATGTGAATGCGGATGCAGATGTCTGAATTAATGCGAATAATCCGCATTTGCGGATGCGGATACGGATATTCGTAACACCTCTGGTCGCCACCAATAAAAAGTAGTATCTGGAGTTATTTTATGTTAAGGGTCGCACTACTACTTCTTTAAAAAATCACCTGAAAGCAATACACCCGGAGGAGTTCAGTTTATTACAAAGTGAGAATAAAGAACAGGAATTGAAGAAAAAAAATTAGATGAAAGTCCACTTAATTGGTGGAAAGCTAACCGTTGTGAATTTAAAATTCTCTCCAAATTAGCATGCCGATATTTATCACCTCCACCAGCCACAGTTCCAAGCGAACAGCTATTTAGTGGAGCTGGGTTAATATATAATCCGCTAAGAAACAGGTTGGAAGCTGAGAAAACTGCAATATTGCTATTTATTAAATATAATTTAATAATTTTTAGTTTCATTATTAAACAAAGATTTTTTTTGAAGCTCAAAATTCTGTTGTGTCCTAAGGAAAACTAAAGACTTGTGTAATTTTATTTTAGAAATATGATTAAATAAATATAAAGTTAATTTTAAATTAATTTTTTGCTATTTATGCACTCAAAATTTAAATAATGTTCCTTTTAAATCCGCATCCGCATCCGCATTGAATCCGCATCCGCATCGAATCCGCATCCGCGGATGTGAACTTCTAATAATCCGCATCCGCATCTGCATCCGCGGATGTCTAAAATTTTGCATCCGTAACAACCCTAGTATATAGTATCGATCGTTCGACATTGTTGTTAATGTTATAAACTTATTGTCAATATATGATATCCTGGAGGAAGGGCGCTCCGCTTCGCAGCTGGTGATAGGCCTATAGATCATAGATTTTTTTAAACTAAACGTTTAAGTTATCTTTAGTAATCACTTTATTAGTACACTAATTACAATGATAATAATTGTACAGCCAGTTTTTGTTAATTTTGCACTTTGTAGGCTTGTCTACAAAGTGCAAATAAACAAAATTGCGTCGGGTGATCTGCGGGGAATCCCCTATATGTCATACACATGCCCGCTATAGAATACAACGACTACAAACAAGCGAAGTGGCAGGGGAATTACCCGTTTTGTTTGATAATCGCGCACACATTTTGATCGATTTGAGTTGCCAAACTTACGATTCTTTGCGATTTTTGCGATTGTTTGTTTGCATATTTATATCGTTAAAAGTATCGTCATAAATGACCATTTTTTTATTATATTTAATGGGACCTGGAGGCCCTTTGCATCCGCGGGGCTCTTGTCTGAAGCCCACAAAGGCTTCAGCTAGATCCGCTCCTGACTAACACTTACAAGCAGAGTTTGTAAAGGAAAAAAGAACCTTTAGATTAATTATCTCCTTTGGAAAGTAGTTCTAGAAGAAGAATATAAGAATGCAGTCTCGGAAATATATATTTAGTATTGGGAGCATCACAGCCATGTTTTATTGAAATATAACTAGCGCTGTGACATAGGGTTTTTCAAGAAAGGTGCAAAAGAGCTCTCCTTCAAAGCCGGCGATGGATTGGCGACTCCTCTGATGTTGCAAATGTCTACATCCGACGGGGTAACTGCTTTCCATCAGGTGGCCCGTCTGCCTTGCAGCAGTGTAGACTGCTAATGTGTTCTTGTTTGAAGAAGTGACATTGGATTTTTTGTAGAAGTATTGAGTAGCAGTCCACTTTTTATATATAAAATTAAAGCATAGCACAATAAGCATGCAGTCCATCTGGTGGTAAGTGGTCACTGCTGCAGTGAACAAACTGCAATGCTACTCTGACTAAGATGGTCGCACTTTCCTACAACGCAAGATTCAAGAAACACTTCACGCTTAAAATAGGTGCGGTAGTAGTGCCTCCCCGGACGCACCATGTGTGGTTAGGTACCTAGTAAAATTATTGCATATAGTAAATGGCCATTGCTGTCCATGGCCATCTCTCTCATCAACTCATTATTGGCCCACTGCTGGGCACGCAACTTCTCTCAGAATGAGAGAGTTTAGGCCATAGTCCACCGCGCTGGCCAAATGCGAATTGGTGGACTTCACACACCTCCGAGAACTTTTTTTTTAAACTCTCGGGTGTGTTCGTTTCTTTACGATGTTTTCCTTCACCGAAAAGCAGTGATAATTAATTTCTAATACATACATAAATCAGTGGTGCGTGCCTGGGTTTGAACCTTGGACCTCCCGATCGAGAGGGCAAATTTTAGGATATCATTGCTCTACCATTAGGCTATCACTGCTCCGGACATCTCTAATAGACCCCAAATAAAATTCCATCTTTGGAGTCTTGCTTGTAGGCCTCGGTTCCTTTGCCACCCAATAGAAAACACCAAAATAAACATTTGACCGAGATAGTCCAACGTTATCCTCATAGGTAGCAACGCATCTGTGACAGCTTTCAAGTAAGTAAGCCTCCAATCTTGTTTTGATCTGATTAAATATCCATGGCCCGCACATCATACTTACAATCACGCGACCTGTATGTTTTATACTCACATAAAAAGTGTATCACTACAATAAAGATGTTTGATTTGATTTGATTTGATAGTTTATAACGATGTCGCTTTCCGCTGTCTGTCTCTATGTATGCTTAGATAGCTATGCTAGACGCTACGGATTTTAATGCACTTTTTTCAGTACATATGTATAGTGATTAAAAAGGAAAGTGTTTATGTATCATACATGCTTAATATTGTGGTGGAACACTGATAATTTTACATTGTTTACTTTTAGACGGAACGAAGTTCGCCGGGTCAACTAGTTTGTCAACTAGATGGATTTCGCTGAAAAGTACAGACATGAATTAACACAGCATACTCATTTTTCGTGGCAAATGTACCCAAGGTGGTCAAAACCGGGGGAATAAGCCATTATAAACAGTAAAAAACAAAGAAACAGTAAACATTTTTATTGTAAATATTTTATTGCATCTTCTTGCTTTCGGAGCCTTCAATGATTACGAAGCGATGGTCAGCGACATTCCGATACATTAACAAACTATGAATGTATTACAATGATTATTAATTATCTATGGCGATTATCAGAAAGGTTATAGGCACGTTATTAATAATCTTAGACTATAGAATAAATCAGTATCGCGAATTTTAATGAGGTGCAAACCTATATAAAAGAAAGAAGAAAGAAATAAATCTTATTTATTCACGATGAATGATACACAATAAACTTAAAAAAAAACTAAACATAAAATATGTGGGTATTAGATACAATTTCTAACTTCAAAACCGCATATTTTACCACAATGTCAATGTTTTTTGACATATAAAAGATATTTATAAACTACGTTATTTGCTTAATATCCAAAACTTAGAATTTTATTGGACATGTAGCGCCATCTACATTTTGAAAGCAATATTACTTCCCAGACCAAATAAAAAAGTTTTATTTTGCTAACGATTGGTAGGAGGATCACTTAAATTTCCAAATTTTTCATTCATTTTGTTAAGGATTGGTTGAAGTTTATGGATCATTTAAATTTCCAAAATTATCGTTCGGCTACGGCACGTCAATGTAAATTAACAGTAGATTTAAAAAAAAAAAAAAAGAGTAAGAGTCAAGTAAAAGACATAGATGGGAGATAAGATAAAAGACAAATGTATAGAGGTTCGTAATATTCCACCTTCAAGTTTACGACGCCATTTTGATTATATTCTATTTTCTAAGATTATAATGCATTTATTGTATAATCTAGCAGTTAATACACTATTACGTGTGTGCATTCTAAGCCTTTACAAATTATACAGCGATGTATATAAGCATCCTCCATTTTGGATCTAAATGTTTTGTATAATTTGTTTGTTTCATACATTATTCTAATCATTTCTACACCATTGTATAAGTATATAACTTTACATATACTCAGTTTGTCTAATTACTTCATTATAGAAGAATTATTTATAAACAAAATAAATGAAATATTAGCTGAAGTAATCAAAAAGTGTGAGCAACATTTTGCGATTTAACAATCGCTGGCAACTCCATTTATTTTATGGAGTTGCCAGTGTAATTGAAATCATTAATATTTGACATAGGAAAAATGTTGCCATTATACTTTCTGAAAATATTTCCATATACATTTAAGAGACAACAATAGATCCAGCAGTTTACATTATTGTAAAATAAATACTTTTCTTATTTAATGCCAATTCACAAAAAATAAAATAGAATAAACAATAATAATCATAAAAGTTGAAGAGGTACATATAATAATTAAGAAGAATGCACGTTTAATTTATGTAAAATTATATTGATAGATGTTTACAATGCTTATTTAAGTAAGAATATACGTATTACTATTTACTGAGCCATATTTCTTATTCCTTATGGTGCCGAGACAATACTAGTGTGCCTTTCTAGGTATATCTTTCTCAGTAAATTGCTATTGCTTTAAAAATAACCACTTAGTATGAAAAACTAGCTTCTGAGCAGATTATAATGTTTACCTACTTGGTCGTGAGAGACTTGCCCGAATCCTAAATCGACTTGCATTATAACGCATTACCTGCAGTAACCTATAAATCGTTTTAATTTTCAACCGACTAATAGGTTATAGGAACCGGGCTTTTCTGGTCTTTATCGTGCTTCGATTTTGTATATTTAAACTACAGTGTGTATATGAAGATTGCATGTAGCGAAATATAACCTAAAAATATAATACGTGAAACTTTGTGAATGTGTAAAAATAACCTGAAATATCTCTAAATTCAATTCCCGAGCCTTTCTCAAATATTTTCCTAAGACGATTCAGCATTGTAATTATTTACTATTTAATTTTTTATTCTAAGAACTTTAAATTCTCCTCTATTCGTTCCAAAAATTGAGAGTAGCGTAGAAGAATATTTTTTGTTAACAAATATAACTATGATAGTATTTTATATAAAGTCATGTATTTTGACTAGTTCAAGGTAAATATAGATCTAGTTGTTACTAGATCTAATTAAAATCTAGAGAGCAATTAAACTATAAAGAATTAATTACACTACTCCAAAAGAGAGACTAAAAATAATCCGTCTTCGTAAAAACAAAATTTCTACCACTGAGCTCCAATTTTTTGTACCTATAACATTGTTCATATTGTTAATACGAAGACGAATAGTGTTATTAATTTAATTATTGTAAAGTCGCTATTTAGAATCAACAGCTGCTTCTAAAATGGGCACGTCATTATTAGAAAAATATTGTTTTTTTTTTATAATATAGAAAAGGTTGCATTTAAAACTGCACTATTTCTAAGCAATGTCATAAAGCAGAGTCCAATTTTATAGTTGCAAGATAGATTAAGATGCAAGGTAATATTAGTGTTGGGAAACAAAAAACGAAATGAATAAAGGAGCGTAGACTTATTTTCATTACAAATAGAATGTTTCGCCGATCTTATTTAAATACTCTTGATAATACATCCCCATATTAACGTTTACTTTTACACCAATGCATTTGCCATAACATAATATTTTGCCAAAGCGATATGTTTCTTTATTGTAGCATTTTGTTTAAATATTATGCACTCATACCTATATTTTGTTTTTCTTAGATCATTCGTGTTATCAAATACTAGACTTAATATTCACACCTAACACATATTACTTGCTTCCAACGAAAATATCTATCTGTACATTAAAAAGCTTTTTATAAAATAAAATCTAACCTCGTTTACACTAATTTAAAACTAAGCTACGCACTGGCAACTGGCGGGCGCCATTTTGTGTACCCGTCCACGTAATGGCGGCTGCATCTAATATTAGGTCGACTGTATTTACTTTTTTACGTCATTTTTTACGTAGAAAAAATACTATCGACAATGCAGTATTTATTATTAGATTTTAACGCAAGGGAAGATTTTATCAACATCACAGAACGTGTTTACATAGACTTTACTTAGATTTTGAACTTTTAGATCTAATATTACTTAAAAACAAGCACCCGTTCTTTTTACTTCTGCTCCGTTTGTTGATAACAAGCTTATCAATCTCAACTTGTAACTGATTACGAAGTTTTATATAGCATGAAAGGTATAGAGATATAGAGAAGAATGTGGAATAGATAGATATGCACTAAAATTAAAACCAAGACGAAGCTCCGCCCAGCTTTGTTGATAACTCTCCAATACCGCGACCGAAGATATTGCCAACCTGAAACAACGCATACAGTTTAGTCTTTATCAAGCGAAATATATATTCGAGCGTTGAAGCTTTGCATAATTCCATTGGATTGAGCGACGCAGGGTTATGTGGGATTTATACCGCACTAAAACTCCCCCGGTGGCCGTCCTCGGCGCTGAAAAGGAGGACTCCGGGATCTCGAAACGACTTCAACCGGAATCCTCGAGCGCGCTGCCCCATCGGGCTCCTCCCAGATGGGCGGCTGGGCCCACCGCTCCGTCTAATCTTTACAACGGTATGCGACCACACATACCGCCGTCCTTCCCGGGATTGCCTGACCGAACGGTTCGAGCTCCCACTCTAGCCGTCTGCAACCCCGGAAGCCCCTTTTAGTCGCCTCTTACGACAGGCAGGGGATACCGTAGCCCTATTCTGACCCCGAGGCTACAGGGACACCGCGTCCACGCCTAGCTACGCCACTGGACAAATGTATAGAACATTACCTTTCCTACAACAGCGGTAACATTTCCAAGCTTCGCGTCTTCAGTGAGCGACTCCAGTTTGGACTTGCCGCTCCGGGAGCCCTCTTCAGAGCCCTCATCTCCACCTCTGAAAATGAAGTAATTGAGTATTTTAGTAGTAGCTACTGAGGAGTGATAGCCTAATTGTTGAAACTTGTTTTCTCGATCGGGAGGTCCGAGGTAAAAACCCAGGCACGCACCACTGATTTTTCTAAAATTATGCGCGTATTAGAAATGAATTATCACTGCTTTTCGGCGAAGGAAAACATCGTGAGAAAACCTACATACCCGAGAGCTCTTTTTAAAAAATAATTTCTCGAAGGTGTGTGAAGTCCACCAATTCGCAGTTGACGGTTTTCACATTCTATTTTCTTGTATTCTTTATTCGAAGATGTAGTCGGTAAAGTAAAAAAAACATTCGGCGCCTTCTCTTTGCGTGTCTTTATGTACTGCTCATTCACTAACCCTTTTGAGAAAAGAGCTTTTAATGTAAAATATACCCAGACTCCTGTTGCGTGAGCATGAGGCTGCACGTAGCCTCCTCGGTGTGCATCCGCGCGGCCACGCCCTGGTAGGTCTTCGAGTTCAGCTTATCGTCGATAACACCCTGGAGCTCGAAGTCGCTGTACATTTTCTGGGGAAGGGCACAAATTGGAGGATTATACTGGTGTATAGGCATGGTTTATAGTGAGGGGAAGGGCCTACTAGTCCACCTGATGGTAAGTGGTCACTGCTGCTCATGGACATCTGAAATCAATTACATACAAAACATGGGTTCCATCTGATGTTAATCACAGATGTGTTGCTACTCCCGAGGACTATGATGGTCGCCTCAAGTGAAAGTGTGCCGGCAACCATACCCTTCTATCGAAACGCAAGAAATGCTTCACGCTAGAAATAGGTGTGGCGGTGGTACCTCCCCGGTCAAACTACACTGGTTCTACCACCTTGAATACGTTTCAAAGCACCCATAGATTAAATAAATCTGGTAGTAGAAATCATTCTAGTAGTGTAGTTCGATTGGAGCACCGTTGCCCTTCTAGCTTGAGGCAATTCTTGAGGCAAAGGGTGTTGTTCCCGGTTTACTTTTATATAAGGCGAGTATCTTAGTCGTAGTATCAACGCATCTGTGATTGACTTTAAATAGAAGTCAGGTAGACTACATGCTCGATTGCTACATCAATCGGATAAAAGGGACGATAATAAAGTCACTACATAGAATAAAAAGTCGCTTCTCGCTGTCTGTCCCTATGTATTCTTAGATATTTAAAATTACGCTACAGATTTAAGGTTTTTAATAGGTAGAGTGATTTAAAAGAAAGGTTTTATGTATTATACATGTATAATGTAGTAGAGAAACACGGATAATTTTAGATTTTTGACTTTTAGGCGGAACGAAGTTCTCCGGGTCAACTAGTGTTAGATAAAATCAGTTTTTTGATGAATTTCAGAGCCTCATTATAATTTTGATGATAGCTTGGATCAACAAGTTTCACAATAAGTGATTTTAGACTTATATATTCGCGTAATTGGCACATTTTATTATGTGAGTACCCCACAATATGCGATTTTTAGTTTCTTTTGCTGATATTCGACCTAGTTCCATGGACCGTGGTCACGAAACAGTTTCTAAAAGAATTCAAATCCGCATATCGTGTGTACCCATTGAAATTAATCGTTACCTTCATGACAATGGAGAGGCAGGCGACCTGCTGCGGATGCAAGGCTGGCCTCTCCCCGAGCCAGGTGTTGATCATGTTCACCTGGATGCTGTACCAGTGTTCGAACAGCTGTAGGATCCACAACTCGTCTGTCACCTGGATATAGGACATATTAGTCAAACTAGGGATAAAAAGCGTATCTCTTGCTTTCTAATTAGGATTCTTAGGGTTAAGTAAATTTATACACCTAAAGTTATTTTAGTCTAAGACTAAAGTGGGCTGGTAGATAATGCCAGCACTTTTGATGCATTTTGATAACAGACAGAATAATAAAGAATAAAAGACTGAATAAGTGAAGGTACCAGGATTACGCTGTTAAATAATTATAGTTGCGAAAAATGACAATTAGATTAGTCGAGTTCGATGGAATTGTTTCACTTTATTCAGTGCTTATTTTAATAATTAAGTATAGGTACTAGAAGGAAGGAAAGTCCTCGAGTGGTGACCACGTTTAGGTAAAAGGGGCACAGGTCGCCCCCTGCACCAGGTGGACCGATGACTTGAAGAAGACAACGAGAAACCGTTGGATTCAGAAGGCACAGGACCGGTTGAAGTGGCGTCATTTAGGGGAGGACTATGTTGACCTCAAAGGGCAGATGGATAGGTGGAAGGACTAGAAGGAAAGTAAAAGTAAAAGACGGAAGATGGAAGGACTAGAAGGAAAGTAAAAGTAAAAGACGGAAGATGGAAGGACTAGAAGGAAAGTAAAAGTATAATTTACAAAAGAAACAAAAATAAAATACCTAATCAAGCGCAAAAAGAGAATTAAGTACCTTTGACCTAATCTGGTCCATGGAGTTCCTCATGAAGTTGACGTAGCCCTGTCCGATGTCCTTCCCGGAGCCCGACACGTTCGCGATGGTCATGATGGACCCGATCAGGCTGGAAAGGACTTGACACTAGATTTCCTTACATTGTTAGATATTTCCAAAGATTTGCAGGTTCAATAAACGTTCCTCCATTTTATTAAAGCATTGCTGTGTTTCGCTTCTCAGAATGCTGTGCAAATTATATTTATATCAAGTATTTTAATAGTGTTCAAATTCAACGCATGGTAGTAATCTAATAATCATGGTACTATTCAACTCTAAATTAAGATTTTTATTCTTAGATATTCATGGCTAGCGAATACATCTTTCGAACAGACAGGCTTTACTTCATGCTTTAATATAGATATGTTCATGTTCTGCTCCTCATGAAACTATTTCATCATAGGTAAATAACTTTTCGAAAACATAATCATTACTTCCATAATTATTAGCTCTGTATATTAAGCCTGACAGATAAATAATTTATTCTGCATTTCCTATTTTTACTCATCATTATGTAGCCACTAAAATTGTTAGGCTTAACCCAGGAGATGGGCAACAACGTCTTTCAATAAGCAATTTACAAAAACACACACTAGAGAAGTGTGTGTCCAGCGATCGAACTAAAATATCACATGGATAGATGAAAAAATGTAACTTTTACCTTCCCTCATCAAATCTTGCGATCTTCCCCAACGTTGCTTCGAGGACCGCCGACAGGCGCGTGGTCATTCCCGTTGCCATCGCTTGGAGACATGCATCGATCTGGGATTCCATTTTTGTGTTATACTGGAAAAGGCCGAGGGAGCAACACAAATTAAGCTATGGGACAGAGATCTATGCCATGCAAAAGATACAAGAAAGAAGGTCTTACTCCGATAAGATAAGTAAAAATTCTGAAATTTTGACAGTAGTCTAGTATACTTTGATTTGTATGTTTAAAATGAATATTTTCAGCCTTTTTACTCCATTTTATAAAATATACATCGATTGACAAATTGATAAGGCTCCGAAGAGAAAATTATACATCAATTACAACAGATAGGTAGGAAGATTAACGACATCTTGTAAATACCATTCTCATACCGTTTTCTTGGAAAATACTTACGAGCCTCAAATTTGGAATAACAACGAAAGCAGCTAAGTCTTCTTCGCATTCAAGAATTAACATCAAATAGGAGGAGAAAGTTCCTTAATTTGTAGTTCTACAATAGACCAAAAAGATTGCCAAAATACATCGAATTGGTTAATTTACCCAAACAATGGGATTCAGAGGAAAACACAAATCAAAGGTGTGAAGAAAAGGATAAAAAAGAAACAATTAATTAAAACAAAAGAACTGAAACAAAAATATATATCAAAATTCCAAGAAATAAATGCCTCCATAGGGTAATTACTTCAGGCTTTAACACCAAGTCTTCATATCGACACTTCAACCAAGAAAATAATTAACGAAAGAGAAGGTAAAACAAAATTAGAAAGCTGAAGCGCAAAGCCGATAGAATTGATCTAAAAACCCCTCTAAAAGACTTCGTCACAAAGAAGTCCTAGAAATTTGGTTAAACGCTGACGGAAAGCAGAAGCGTAGGAGAAGATACTAAATGATTACAATTTAGATACATTGTACATCAAGAGGATATGAAGAAGCTAAGCATAAGTTCTAGATAGACAACGATACAGTACAAATAACTTTACAACAAATTAGGTCAAAAGATCGTAACACTTACACGTAAGATCTTTTTCCCTGCGCCAATACATTTACAGGAAAAGGAAGATAATAGAGATACAGTATGAAGGGAAGATAACAGAGATACAGATAGACCAAAGGGTGAAAGCATGACGCTAAAGACATATACGTAAGCACAGCAATACAATAAGCACTCTGTCCCTTTAAGGGTAGACGAAGGGGATACTACACTAGGCCTTAGAGTTTCAGTTTCCGAATTTGAAAGGGCCTGATTTACCACCGAGTATGTCGAACATGTTATGAGAAAAATCCCTGTAGATAAATTCGGTGGTAAATTAGGCCCTTTGGGTCACTACTCACTTCTCAATTTGTAATTATGTGTATTTATTTTTATCATACGTTTGGGATTATCCATTTGATTCTTTATATGACTAATAGATGACGTATATTACCTTTGATTAAGTTTTAAGAATACGTTGCCTCATTTTCAAAGAACTTTCACCTTTAGAGAAATAATAGATCTCAAAAGTAATTTATGGGTGCGTATGAGACCTAATCATTCTCCTAAATATACAATTTGAAAATAATTTATATCTTTTAAAAAACAATGACATATACTTGAAATTATAGTACTGTGCGTTAGGGACCTAATCTATCCTTAATGTTTTTATTATGTCTTTGATCTCACCTTCAAGAAAAAACTAATATATTTGTCTTTTTCATACATTAAGAACTTTACAAGTAACAGCCTCCTGCAAGGATTTTAGTCCACGCACAGTATGCAAGTTCAGCAAGAGATCTGATAGATCTCGTAATGCAGCGTACGTGTTAAAGAGTTTGTGAATGTATTATATTTAAACATTCTTTTTAATTATTCAGATTTATTCTTCTTCTAGGTGTTTTGTAACTTTTGTGATCCCATATTTATAATATCTCAGTATTAATTTCCAGCTAAATGCACGTATAGTCCCGGAGCAGTCGAGACGTGAGTAGCAACCCGAATACACACATACTTACAATATCAACACCATCAACAGTACATAGCTTGAGAGCCTGGTTCTTGGCGTCAAGAGCCACGTTGACCATGGCGCACGTCTCTGCTGGCAGGATGTAGTCCGTCGACATGAAAGTCACACTCTTCTTCAACCATGACTGTGGGAGAAGAAAGGAAAATTGTTTGAATTTTGGTCAACCCATTATTGGGCACGGGTCTTCTCTCAGAATGAGCGAGTTATAGGCCATAGTCCACCGTGCTGGCCAACTGCGAATTGGTGGACTTCACACACCTCCGAGAACTTTTTTTAAAGAACTCTCGGGTGTGTAGGTTCTCTCACGAAGTTTTCCTTCACCGAAAAGCTGTGATAAATACTTTCTAATACGCACATAATTTTAGAAAAATCAGTGGTGCGTGCTTGTGCTTTCAAACAGAGCAGTGATAGCCTAATGGTTGAAACTTACCCTCTCAATCGGGAGGTCCGAGGTTCAAACCCAGGCACGCACCACGAATTTATGTGCGTATTTGAAATTAATTATCATTGCTTTTCAGTGAAGGAAAACATCGTGAGGAAACCTACGCACCCGAGAGTTCTAAAAAAAAAGTTCTCGGAGGTGTGTGAAGTCCACCAATTCGCACTTGGCCAGCGCGGTGGATTATGGCCTAAACTCTCTCATTCTGAGGGAAGACCCGTGCCCAGCAGTGGGACAATAATGGGTTGACGACGACTCTTGATGTAAATGTGACTATTAAACACCATCAGTATTTCTTACAAGCTTCGACAATACGTAGAGAATGTACTATGTCGAGGAGTGAAATAGTTGTGATAGAGATACGGGTAAGTGCTGAACCGTTACATCGTTTTTTCCCCGTAAATTTAAAAAATAATACATTTTTTTTTAAAAAACGCTTTCTACACTCATAGCCCGACCGTAGGATTTTCTCCTGTGTTGTGGGTGCCATGGATACACACAAAGACGAATACACACAAACACCCAGACCCAGAACAAGAATCTAAACTCATCATTCAGATACCTTTCTGGACGGGAATCGAATCCGGGACCCACTACGTGTCAGACTGGTACGGTAACCGCTGCGCCATGCGGGTCGTCATAATAAAATAGTTATTCTAAGTTAAGTGTAGTGTTAAGTGTAATTCGAAAGAGAAAGCACCACCGCCACACCTATTACTAGCGTGAAACATTTCTTGCGTTTCGATCGAAGGGTGTAGTTGCCGGCACACTTTCACATGCGACCATCATAGTCCTCAGGAGTAGTGATGCATCTGTGATTGACTTCAGATGGAACTCATGTTCTGTTTGTAGTTGATTACAGATGTCCATGGGCGGCATTGGCCACTTACCATCAGGTGGACTGCATGCTCGTTTGTTAGTGCAGTCAGATAAAAAAAAATCTTGGCGGAAATTATTTTTTTGTAATTTAAACAAAATCCAAAAGACGATAAAACAATTAAATGAAAATTTCTAGCTTTTTCAAGAAACGCATCACGCATTACCTGGAAGGAAGCTTCGGTCTTCTGGATGCAGGTCTCCATCATGTCTGTGGCCATCAGCTTCAGCCGCTGTTCCAAGTGGGAGCGGAACTCTGGTTCTGGCCAATGCAAGTCCCTGATGAAGCACTGCAAGGCATCCAGCTTCCAGAAAAGTTCCTCACTTGTCGCGCAGCCGTTTCTGGAAGAGATTTTAGACAAAAAGTGACACATATTCGCACCTGACCAGCATGTTAAGACTATGGCCTAAAATGCTTTCAATCTGAAAGAAGTCCAGAGCCCAGCTGTGGGACATTAATGGGTTGACTATGATGAGTAAGTAAAACGGGATTAATTGCTTTAATCACTTGCTGAAGAATCACGAAATGAAGACATCTAAATGCCTGAGAGTAAAAAGAAAGTTTTCAAAGCGAAGTCTGCTAAACTTAGACAGCGTAAGAAACAGCGTAAGCGTGGCTCTGCCCGCTTTTATCGCGTTAACCACGATAATGAGTACGATATTTGTCAATGCAGGACATAAACTATCCATGAGCCATTTTTTATAACATCGAACTAGTAGTTTTGCGAGAATGAAATATGCATACATCCTCACAATCTCTCGCCTTTTTAATATAGAGAGCTATATTAAAAACGCAAGAGATTGAGGATGTAGTTAATATGTTTGTAAGATAAAAACTAGAAAAAATACCCTTTAATTTCCCATTTCTCCTTCTCGAATCCCTTGTGGAGTGATTGAGAGATAGACGACTCCATGAGCTCAACGTATCTGACTACAAGGGGCGCAAACGTCTCTCTCAGATGTTCGTGGAATCTGCCACCTTTCAGGTTCTCTGTAACAAATACGGGTTCAATGATACTTTACTGCACGACTCATAATACAAAGCATTACAAAGTGATCTCGTCGTCAGCCCATTATTGTCCCACTATTGGGCGCGAGTCTTATTTCGGAATGAGAGGGTTTTTTTAGGCCAGAGTCACCGCGCTGGCGAAGTGCGAATTGGTGGACTTCACACACCGAGAATTTTTTTTTCTTAAAGAACTCTCGGGTGTGTAGGTTTCCTCACAATGTTTTGTTCACCGAAAAGCAGTGATATTTAATTTCTAATACACACATAATTTTATAAAAATCTGTGGTGCTTGCCTGGGTATGAATCTCGGGCCTCCCGATTGAGAGGGCAAAGTGATCTACTACTGAAAAAATTGTTTAGTCTCGGTACCGCTACTATTTGAGAAGTTATTGTTGACCCTTTTGGTCTTATAGCTTCACCGGGTTTTGTTAGAGAGTTTGACGTTAATAGGGAGCCACAAGTCTATGGGACCTGCGAAGTGTAGACAGTTTGTTAATATTCTTCTTGTGACCTTTTTGCTTTTCGATGAAGGAAAGCATCGTGTGGAAATTTACACACCCGAGAGTTCTTTAAAAATGAAAAGTTCTAAGAGGTGTTTGAAGTCTAACAATCCGCACTTGGCCAGCGCGGTAGGCTATGGGCTAAAACTCTCTCATACTGAGAGAAGACCCGTGCCCAGCAGTTGGACAGTAATGGGTTGACGACTTCTTGCTAGATTTATTCGAGTCTGCACTAAATAAAGAAAGTACAAGATGTTCTAAGGGACTGCTGTTGGAAGCTCGAGTCGTGACGGGACTTTTAAATTGTTTTTACCTTCTGTAGTTATTGTATTCATCAATGTGCATCCTTGGTTTTTTTGTAAAAAAGTTCAACAGTGGCGTTGGTGGTAAAAAAAGGTCGGTTTATCTGTTTTTTTCTCACTCAATGCTAAAAAGGAGGTCCCCAATAGAATACAGGCCTTAAATTTACCAAAAAGCAAACAAAGCCCCTTTATTCAAAGATTTCCACTTTTTTCGACTATGTTAAAAGGGAAAGATTTGAATTCTCTACACTCTCATTTTATGTACCCGTATCATTTTGATTTCTTAATAAGTTATTGCTGTTAGTTCAGAATCTAATCATTAGATTATTGAGAGCGATAAACTAATCACCACATCCGTATTTGTTTAATATCATTAATGTTAATAATTTTACTACGTTAGGGCTTTTTGGCAAAGGAAGATCTCCCGCCAGAGTAAGTGATAATGCCTGGGGAGCGGCCGTGCTCCGATCATCTTCATTTGAAACTCGTATACATGCAGGATATCGAGAAAACTTCTATAGTGTGATTCAGAATACTAGTGGCGCCATCTTTTGTTTTTTTTTGATTTGAGTGAAGTAGCAAGCGAACATGCAGTCCACCTGATGGTAAGTAGTCACTGCCGCTCATGGACATCTGTAATCAACCTCATACAGAACATGGGTTCTATCTGAAGTCAATCACAGATGCGTTGCTACTCCCAAGGACTATGATGGTCGCCTCATATAAAAGTGTGCCAGCAACCACACCCTTCCATCGAAACGCAAGGAACGCTTCACGCTAGAAGTAAGTGTGGCGGTGGTACTTCCCCGGTTGAACTACACTGGTTCTACCACCTTCAAAATGAGTTGCGGAAAGTCACCACAGAAAATAATATCTAAAAAGTAATAAGGCCTTACCATCAGTCCTCAAGTAATCATTCAAGATCTGGAACAACGGGAACGAGTCCCAGGTATCCGGGGGCTGCTCAGACAGTACCCGGTCCATGTCCACCGCGAAGAGAGCCCAGAAGATCTCAGCGTGTTCCACAAGAAGCTCGGAGAACCACGCGAATGCCTGGATAAAAGGATATTGAATTAATGATCCAATGTTTTGTAAATACAGGTTTTGCTTCTATGCCAGTAAGATTTCTATATTTTATTTAAAACAGCCAATTTTTTGAGAGGAACAAAACATGTCCCGTATATTTTGGAATATTTTATTTTTTCTTTAACTTCAGTACAGTTGGATATATTAAATGTACCATAGATAATTTGGTCGTAAATTTAGATTATAATAGGCCAAATGAAGATTAGCCAGATTTTTCCATTTCTATTAGTTTCTGTATTTCCTGCAATATTAATCAAATTACAAATTGAAGTCTTAGAAAAAAAAGGTTAATGTTTTCAGATGACATTTTTTATTATTATTACGATATAATTGTAGCCATCATCAAAATTTATCATAACTTTTTTATTTAGGTATTAAAAAAACTATATTTAATAATGAGCATAGCTAAAAATATTGTGAAATATGTATTCCACATATTTATTCAATGCTCTAAAACAAGTTAAAATATGTTTTCTAAAAACATTCTAAAATTCTAATAACTATAACATTAACTTGTATATACAGGATGGTGTTTTATTCATCAAAATACTTTACTTCTTTTTTACAAAAATATATATTTTGATAAATAAAATAAAGGTGATTTTAATTATCGACGTTTTTAAATCAAAACCATGCAATAGGACATCTTTAAAGAACTAAAATACGTAAGCTTTGTCTACATTGTAAAGGGTGTTTAAAGCTGGGTTTAAGAGTGGTTTATATGATATATTGTGATTTCAAATATTTTGTGCTATGTAAATTATGTCTATGTTTTTTTGTGTTTAGTTAAAGGAAATGTTTTTCGAGCATATGTGTAAGCTTCGAAAATACTAAATACTTGGAACAGCATTCTACAAAAGCAAAAAGTTTGTGATGTATCATTAATGTTCTGTAATTATTCATAGAATGGAATAGTGAGTGATAAGTTATTTCAAAATGTACAAGTAAGGGTATTTTCTATAGATAAAAGGTACTTTTAGTTGACGTGGATAAATCTTGCCAATACCGCCGAATTTTGTATTTGAACGAATATTTTATTATTATATAAATGTTTGAATTTTGAAAGTCTGGGCCCAGAATGAAAAGTTCATGTAGACAAATAACTATTCTTATGACCAATTTTGCTGTTTATCTGACGATGTAAATAGTATTTCATTGGATGTTTTAAAACTAGAAATTTGGTACGGAAACATGAGACTACTATATGTTTATACGATATGTTGTAATTAACTTTTCTATAACCATCATTAACAATAAGAAAAGACTGCAGAATCGTATTGAAATATAACATGCACTTTTTTCGGAATTTGAAAGGTGTATAGTCTATCAGAGACATACTTTTTCTAAAATTTAAACGTAGTAAAGTTCATCTTTTAAAAAAATGTACATTTATTATTATATTAATCAGGGATTGTAAAAAGATGTAGTAATTCAATAGTATTAGTAATATTAATAGTCTTAATTAGTCGTTAATGTCGTCGAGTATCTGAACTTGTATCATTGGTCCCAGTATATTTGCACGTCTATTTATGTTCTCTCAAACGAGATCCATGCAATGTTCAAGTCATTACCGAATCACTAAACAACTTTACTAAGCTTGCTTAAGCGTGACTGAACTCAGAAACGTCTCGTCTCTACGCCTCTTAAATCTGTGATCAATTAGTGAACGATGATCAAGATTGAGTGAACAAATTGACAAGTGATTCGTTCAGCCGAGCAATCAAAATAAGTAGTTACATTTGGTTGACCGCTAGAGTCCGGTTTTGTGTTATAAACCTGCGGAGAAATAAAAGATAAGATAGAAGTGGAATATAAAAGTTATATAGAGCTCTCTGCGTATTACTAACGTCGAAAATTGAATACGGATACATTTGATTTGAAATTACATAAATGACATGTTAAATAGACATAAAATACCATCTAACTAGATAGTATTTTAAGGTAAAAGAGTGTTCCGTAATTCATTTAACGACTAAGCCACATAAAATACATAGGTAATTAATTCACGTAAACAAAATCACTGTTTATTTCTAAATAACGTGGAAGATGCAACTGACTAAAAAACGTAGTGTTTTTGATCACCTTTTACATGATTTTCATACTTTTTGTTTATAAAAATACAACTCGTAATTATTTTGCAGATTGATATTATTTGATAGATAAAAAATATATCTTTTTAAAATAAAATTTACGACATTTTTCAAGATAAATTAAGTTTTGATGTGTGATTTTTTCTTGAAAAGGTTGACATTGGAAGCATGTATGGATATTTAAAGTCAGTTGTCATCTTTAGTGTACACTACGAAGTCAATACCGAATCATATTAGACGAATCACAGAAGAACTGAAAATATTTCGTTGTGTACTAACGAAGCTGAAAAATATACCTTTGAACATGTAAAATACAATATACCTACACCCAGAATATTTAAAAAAATGTTAAATCCATAATCATGTAAGAAAAACATTAACAATAGAATTATAAAAATATGTAAAAATAAAAAATAAAAATTATCAATTTTTTAAAGGATTAAGTTACAAAAAATATGCAGATTTTTTTAGATTTTTCAGCTTCCTTTTGAGAAAAATTAAATAAAACGACTGCTTCATCATTCCCCACACTAATAGCGACAGGAGAGTAGGGTGCTATTTCAGTGAACATTGACATCATATTTCGGTAAAATTTTGTAAAAAAATGTTATCAAATTCCGTCATCAAAATTCAGTACAATTCTTCATATTTTTGCCTAAAATTGCCTAATATTGATCATTTGTTAATTATAAGATAATAATTTTAAACACTGGTTAAAATGTAAGGATAACGACATTTCAAATTTTCTCTTATATTTTGTTTAATAATTATTATTGAATTTTTAATTTTATTTTATAACACTGAGTTATTATTAGTATTTTTTTTTATTAGTGAAACATAACGTCCCAGAAAATTTTGAACAACAATTTATTTTGTAAAATAAGAAATATCTTACAAGATTTTACCGTAACAGCAACCACGACACTTAAGATAGACATACATACACATTTTACCTAATTGTCTTGATGTGCAACACTTTAAATCTTATAGATAACAATATTTTCATGTCGATCAGGATTTTGTTAAATTTTACACTTAAATGTTATTTGCTGTTTATCTAGAAAGTTCAAACAAAGTCATTTATAATACCAAAACGACGTAATAGAAATACTTTTTGTCAAAACATTTTTGACACTTAGGTACGCTGTATTATAAGACATTTTTTTTGTATTTTTCAACTAAGTTTTACTGTTAAAACGAAATTTTGAACGAAAAATTCTCATAGACTAACAGACATAAAATACACAAAAAATAAAACTTCTGCAAAACAAAAATAAATATCGAATTGCACATCAAGACACTATATCATGTTAAACATCCAGGCGTTAACCAGCATTACCTCTGCGTAATGTTCTTCGTTTTGTTGCAGCAGGTCTACACATAGCTCTGCCAGGCGGATCAGGTCTTCCAGCTTCTTTGCAGGAGTTACCATGGTCTCTCCTCTCAGATCCTCTGGATAAGGTATCATGTTAGTGGTAACGTAGGATACATAGATAAAATGATGAAGATGATTATTTTTAGGCAAAAGAAGAACAGGAAAAAAGTAAATAATAGTTGTTTACAGTATTTAAAAAATATGAGGGGAGTATAAATTCGTATGGCTCCCTAGACAGAAAATTTTGCAAATGGGATAAGCTGCGTAGATATAATATGTTTTTAATAATTTGTTAGAACTTTAAGAACATAAGATTTAAGAAAGCTTTCAGTTCATTCGATATAATTTAATTATTGCAAATGAAAAAAAAGGTTAAAATTTAATAAATGACTAATTTCAGCAATATCTAGATATTTTCAAACATGAGTATTTTTTGCCAAATTTTTTTAAATGATTTTTAATTTTTCTCGGGCGATTCCGATCGCTATTTAAAAATTTAGGAAGACACCTATAATAATCAAATTTCTAAATATAGGTTTCTGAATCTTAAAATTGCAGAGAGAATAGAGCAGTGATAGCCTAATGGTTGAAACTTGCCCTCTCGATCGGGAGGTCCGACGTTCAAATCCAAGTACTCACCACTGATTTTTCTAAATTAAGTGCGTTCTAGAAATTAATTATCACTGCTTTTTGGTGAAGGAAAACATCGTGAAGAAACTTCCATACCCGAGAGTTCTTTAAAAAAAAGTTCTTGGAGGTGTGTGAAGTCCATCAATTAGCTCTTGGCCAGCGCGGTGGACTCTGGCCGAAAAATCTCTCATTCTAAAAGAAGACCCGTGCCCAGTGGGACAATGATGGATTGACAAGAATCTTAAAATTTAGGCAATTTTATGATAGCTTTGAGTTTTGAGAACCTGTTCCTTAAATGTTCTGATTTTGGGGGTATCAAAATCTTAGGATTATTTGATAAGAACCTTCAATATTAGCCTTTTGGCTCAGCTGGGTGTAGTTCAACAGAGCTGCCTGCTCCAAGCTGCTCTGGATCAAGGCACGAACTTCCTCCGGAGCCACCGGAGTCACTACGTCCTTCATCAGGACTCTTTCCAGGAGCGATAGGGTTGCCTGGAAATTGAGGTTAACACTTTTAATATAAAGTAATTATAATTCAGACGAAAATTGCTTGAAAATAATTATTTGTGCACATCAATGAGCCTTTTCTTTAAGAGTGATATTTTTGTTTTGTTCGTACGCTTCCATGATATTCACGGTATCGGAAATCCCAATTTGGAAAAAGAGTTTATACATTTTTATCTCACTAATCTGGGTTTCAGAAAGTATAAATATTTTAGGTGTTACTATCAACCAGGTAACGTGTTAATTAGTCTAATTCATAAGACTAGTTTATCTTATCTACTCGTATTTTATTCAAGTTTACATCTTCAGCATTTAGGATTACACAAGATAGTTTAATGAAGTTGAATGAAGAAATGCATTTCTAACATGAACATAAATTCGAAAAATCACAGATCTAGTGTTCCGTTGCTAACTTCTAGACTGAGATGTCAAATGTTAAATCACCGGGATCATTACAAATTCAACCTATAGTTGATATGAAAACTGACATGAAACTCTAACCTTTAAAGCTCCCTCAGGCCGTCCAAACGGGAACGCGTATCTGAAGTTGGTTATCTGATTCTGCAGCAACGTCTTCAGCCTGTCCTTGATCTCCGCGAACTTCTCCTTCTCCTGGACGGTGATGCTGCCCACGCCATCAGGCCTGCCAGGCAACGTGGCCGTACTGTAAACCACTCGCCACTGGGGCTTACTCTAGTAGGGCACAAGCGGGAAGGGGTCGGAAGTGAAGCTGGCGGTACTTTTGTTCTGACAAATATCTCGTGTCACAGGTTTGGGCAAATTTGGTGACAGTTTTTTTCTGGAAGAGGTTTTGGGTAATTATGTCTGATAGTAGTTAAATTATCTTCAATAGTAAAATTTGAATGAATTTAGACTTTAGAAAGCAAAAATTAGAAAAGAAAGTAATCTTTATCTTTTTTATATTCATTAGCCTAATTGGGCTCATTTTTTTTGTGAGAATATCCACTAAAACCTCCTTGGTGACCTTCCTTTGCGGGGACCCCGGGACCTCCAACGGGTCCGTTGCTAGTGAGAATATCCACAAGCATATTACGTATAAGATAAAATTTATTTAGAAAACTGATTTATAAAATGATTTTAAGTTAAAAAAAAGAGTTTTAAAGTTATTGTTAAGAATCTCCTGTAAAGTATTGAGAATGTGTCAGATAATGAATATTACTGGAGATTAACAAATTAGTCGACATTAAATTTATTTATGGTCGATATTTCATATCAGTACCGCGAACTTCATAATCCCATAGATAGAAAATATTAGTATGCACAGGTTTCAATTAGTAAAGCACACATACAGAAAATATAGAATTTAGAGGAACTTAGAAGTTGTCTTACAAAATTATATCTATTTTTCGTTATATTGACAATAAATGGTAACAATTCATCCAACTACCAACCTTTTGAGGTCTATTCCTAGATATATGTATAGTTTATGACCTAGTTTAATAAATAGGATAGTTTTCGTGTCGGTGGTCGTAGTGGTTCTTGATGTCACACAGATAGAAACTGCTACCCACTAATGATATGTATTTTTTCAGATACAATGTAATTTGGATTAAAATCCTTTCTATCCCTTACAGCTAGTACGCCACAGATAAAGGGAGATACTCCCCCATATGGCTTTAACGTGGATTAGTAGTGAAAAGTATATGTTATTAGCCAATTATTGTCCAAAATATAAATTAGATGGTTCCTCTAAATTCATCTTGAAAATATCAAGGCATAAGAATGCATAATATAGTAGATAGGGCATATACGGCCATAGATATATTAAAGAATAGGTAGGTACACTGAAAGCCACGGTACATTCTTATAGTGCGGCGGATTGGGCTTGTGAGTGGATTAGAAAATAATGATTGACTGTTTAATTACTACATTTTTCATTTTACATTTAACTGTAAAAATAAGTCTATTTTAAGAATTTCTATTTTATTTGTTGTATTATTGTGTTACTACTAAGTTTTAGTTACTGTTCCTTAATCAAAAAAATAACAAGACCAACAAAAAGATTATTAGCAAAATGGTAATCAGTATTTTTTTTAATTGTCTATGTTATTATTTTAAACAATCAATCATCTTTTAATTCACTTTTGTACATTACACCAAACACTTTCATCTAATTTGACACCAAATCTAACATACAAACTTACATTTTATCATATATATACCATGAAAAAAATGTCAAAAGTTAATTTTTAATAATGAAATTGGTATAAATGATCGAAATTAAGACATCCTGTATACTTTTTTTTCTTAAATTAACACATCCTGTGTACTATTTTTTCTGCTAATAAAGGTTGTATACGTATACCTAATTTTTAGACTGTTTGACTTGTCTAGACACGTTCTCTATCGAATCTATTATAGCTTCCGTCCTCGATTTTGCGTTACGAAGACTCAGTCACAGATATTCGACAATTTCGAAGGACTAAATTGAAAAGCTACACGGTATAACTGTTTTTTTTTGACATCGCAGCAGTTATACAGTAAGATAACACATTTGATGTTAGTGTAGATAAATTGAACTATCAGTCTGTTCTTCTTCGTAAAATACGGAAATTCGATTTTATAACATTAAAATAGCAAATAAGCCTGCAGTCAATCTGATGGTAAATGGTGATCAACCATTGCCGTTTGTAATCAACTTCGAATAGAATTTTAGTCCAATCTGAGGTCGGCGACAGAAGATACCTCTCAAGGCTAAATTGAAACGTCTCATTTAAGTGTTCGTCTGTCAACAGATAACCGCAAGAACTATTGAATTAGAACATAGCAGCGCTTGATACTCCTATCATAACCCAAAATTAGTCATGTATAAAAGTAGGCAATAGTAAAACCGGCGTTGAACCACGTAAAGTTCCTACATGTAACTTAATATGAATCGAATTCTTACCTGTTTCCATGTACATGGCTGGCACAGAACGCGAAGGAGTAGTGCATAAGAGTGGGGTCAACGCACTGCTGGCCACTCTCAGCCACGTCCAGTAGGTCTGACAGGTAGCAGAGGTGGCGGAAGCAGCCTCGTACTCCATACCTGGCGCAGTACTCGTCCAGGACGAACACTTGTCCGGGAGAAAACCAGCCCTGAAGATTGAGTGGAAGTGCATTAGTCCGTTGGCTGTTATTGTATATAATGCAGTGGTAGGAAGTGAGCTTGTAGTAACTGCTCATGTACTCATCACTCATGGACATGTGTAATTAGCCCCAGACGAGATTAGTCTTATTTAACATTGGCTACGAATGCTTTGCGACCCCTGAGATTTTTTTTATATCTGACTGAAGTGGCAAACGAGCATGCAGTCCACCTGGTAAGTGGTCAGTGCCGCCCATGGACATCTGTAATCAACTACATACAGAACATTGGTTCCATCTGAAGTCAATCACAGATGCGTTGCTGCTCCCGAGGACTACGATGGTCGCCTCATATAAAAGTGTGCCGGCAACCACACCCTTCCATCGAAACGCAAGAAACGCTTCACGCTAGAAATAGGTGTGGCGGTGGTACTTCCCAGGTCGAAATATTCTTGTTCAGCCACCTTGAGATCTAAGTTGAAAAGGCTTAGATAAGTATGTTTTCGTTACTATACACATCAAACCAGATGCAAGCTTATTACTGATGTAATTAGACATAAATAGGTGTAACTCACAAGCTACTACGATCACTGCAGATATGGTTTTATAATGGATTCAGAAAATCAATGGTACATATGCATGATTTTTTTATGTCTTAAATTAATAATTTACGTGTATATAATGTCCAAAAATATATAAATAGGCTGGATAATATATAAATTTTCTCAAATACTTAAAATGAAAATATTTAATACATTTGAGCCGCGATCATTTAGCGCGCGCTTGCGATGACGTCATTTTACACGGCCCGTTTTCTGCCGTGTAATTGGTTGTGCCTTTCAGTTATTTCACAGATATTTCCAATATTTATTATTACACCTATACCATTATAAAATTCAAAATTTTAGACGAATTAAAATGTTATGCATATCCCTATTGCACTTATAGCACCCATGTTTACTAGCCCTAATTTAAAAGTTATTCTTTCATAGTCTCTAGGAGGCCCCTCTTTAGTGGCTCCGCTATAGTAGCCTTGGTTGCCTTTCTGTTACTCAGGCCCCGCACAATTGGATTGACCATAGTCGATCAAACTTTAACAAAAGTGTTATCTACGAGTCACAGTGTATACGTGCAACTGAAAAAGTTAGGTGCACTTAGTGACTTACAGCTGATTATAGATTCCCTTTTAAAATTAAGTACTGTAACTTTCAATGTTGGACAGGATAATGATAAACTGCAAGTATCAGCAACAATATGTCATTTACCAAAGAGCAATACGGATCCTGAAGACGGTACTTCAGCGTGAGAGACTGCAGCGTGCAGAAGAGCTGGTGGTGGTCAAACTGGCAGGGATCCGCCTGGATGTAGTCCTCCATGCCATGCTTACGCGCCTTGTCAGCATCTAGAGATAAACGTTACCAGAATACATTAACACCATTATTATCACATAGTATAAAACAAAGTCGCTTCCCGCTGTCTGTCCCTATTTATGCTTAGATGTTTAAAACTATGATACGGATCTTAATGCAGTTTTAATAGATAGAGTGATTCAAGAGAAAGGTTTATACGTATAATATATACATAATATAGAGGAGGAACACTGATAATTTTAGATTTTTTACTTTTAGGCGCAACGAAGTTCGCTGGGTCTACTAGTTATTTATAAAATGAATGAATGAATTTAATGAACTTAATGGTAAGTGGAAACTGCAGCCCGTGGACATCTGTGAGCAATTTCATACGGAGTAAAGGTTCTATCAAAAGTCAATCTCAACTTCATTGCTTCCCCAAGGACAAATAAGGCCGCCTCTTATAAATGAGAGCTGGAAAATTAAATTAGGCAACAAACAAAATCACAGTACAACACCAAAAACGTCAACATATCGTTCAGACAAAAAGGAACCCAAGAACTTTACGCTTTGTAGCAATTTCGAAATTTGAGGGGTTCCATAAAGTGTTTAGCACAAAATCGTTAGACGAAAAGCAATGTTATAAATAGGCTGATCCGAGACCAGAAAAATTATCGGGAGGATTTTAAATTTCTGAAGGAGTCTGGGTATTGATCTTTTTAGAGCGCATAATGTGGATGGCACCAACAACACTGAACAAATTCTAGTGCGACTATTAATGTGGAATGTGTTATCATTAATTGCAAAGATAATCGTTAAATTTTCTTTTTTTATAACCTAACCTAACCAAACTCACCCCCTATAATATGCGTATCAGACGTGGTCGGTGGAGTGGGCTTGTGACTCTGTCCAGTGGCGTGGTACAGCGCCATCACCCACAGGTGGCACTCGTTCTCGTTGCTCACATCCAGGAGAATGGACTCGCCGTCACGGACCACGCTCATGAAATGCTTGGCGCCATCCAGCTCTGTGACAGGATATTTCGCTAACCTAACCTAACCAAACTCACCTCCCATAATCTTAATATGCGTATCAGACGTAGTCGGCGGTGTAGGCTTGTGGCTCTGTCCGGTGGCGCGGTAGAGTGCCATCACCCACAGGTGGCACTCGTTCTCGTCGCTAACACCCAGAAGAATGGACTCGCCATCTCGGACCGCGTTCATGAAGTACTTGGCGCCTTCCAGCTCTGTGAAATGATGTTTTGGATTAGAATCTGATCGAGAGAGTGGCAAAAGTAAAGGTGCTGTCAATTTATATCTGAGGCAGATGTCCTACCAAAAGTTGCGTGGAGTATTTTGATATTCTAAATATTCACAAATTTCGGAAATGTATTTGTATTTTTAACGTAATGAGACATTAGGAGTGTTTTTTATCGCAATAGATAATGTTAGACTTATGTAACATACCTTGGCCGACCATTAGTTGTGCTGTAAAAAAATATACAGTAATTATTTTGAGAGTTACCAGTAAGATAAAGAAATGCTTTTATTACCAATGCATTATTTACTTTCATGTAAACTTTTTCATTATATGTTACTAGAATTATCAAAAGTGGTGACTAGCACCACTACATAGTATAAAACAAATTCGCTTTTCGCTGTCTGTCCTTATGTACGCTTAGATCTTTAAAACTACGCTACGGATTTTAATGCAGTTTTTTGTAATAGGTAGTGTGATTCTAGAGGAAGGTTTTTTATGTCTATGACATGTATGATATAGGAGAGAAACACTGATAATTTTAGATATTTGACTTTTAGGCGGAACGAATTTCGTCTGGTTGACCAGTATTATATAATCGTCCTTTCAAGCAAAATATAAATTCGTAACACTCACCACTAGCCAGCTCAATATAGTCAACAGTGAACCCATCAAGTTGCATCATCTCAGCTGGTTCCGACTTCTTGTCCTTGTACGAGCAGAGCGCGAAGGTGTACTGGCTCACCTGCACCAGCACCATGTATCTTCGCTTCCACTTACGCCACACAGCTTTGCCAATCACGTGGAGATAACTGGAAGGATGGAAACAACTCATTTTTTTTAATAAGACTGAAGTAGCAAACGAGCATGCGGACTGCATGCTGCATAAATTTAAAAAAAATAATTTCCGCCAAGATTTTTTTATGTGACTAGCAACGCGAGCATGCAGTCCACCTGAAGGTAACTGGTCACTGCCGCCCATGGACATATGCAAGCGACTTCATACAGAACATGGGGTTCTATCTGAAGTCAATCACAGATGCGTTGCTACTCCCGAGGACTATTATGGTCGCCTCATATAAAAGTGTGGCGGCAACCACACTCTTCCATCGAAAGGCAAGAAATGATTCACGCTAGAAATAGGTGTGGCGGTGGTACTTCCCCGGTCACGCCAAACGACATAATTATGTAAACAATCCTACTAATATTATAAATGCGAAAGTTTGTGAGGATGTATGTGTATTTGTTATTCTTTCACGCAAAAACTACTCAACGGATTAGGTTGAAACTTTACAGTAGTATAGGTTATACATCAGAATAACACATGGGCTATAATTTGTAATGATTTTTTTTTTATAAGGTTATAATATAACGAGAAATATCAGGTTAGTCGGAAAAAAAGTTGTGCTCTGAGAGCTATCTGCGCGTACGCTGCCTAAACCGTTGGAGATATACAAATATAATGTACCGTGGGATTGTTTAGCTCACATAGATCTAAATAAAAGTCCGCGACAGCATATGTCTATATTTTATGTATATCCCACAATAACTCTTTTTATACTTTGAAAATTTTAAAAATATCAAGTTGTTATTTCCATGGGTTTTATACAAACTAAATATTAATCCTTATCAAAATAAATGATTTCAAAAAATCAAGCATCTAATAAAGATTGAATCTGCCTTTTACACCATGTAAATTGGATAAGTGGTTTAGAAGATATTACGAGTATAACATATTGCGTAGTCAATTGATTGACCGGCAGTACGCGCCGTGCGCCGCCGCCGTATACAACGAAGTTGTATGATATTAATATTTGAAAGGTTATAAAACACGGAGCAAAATGTGAAAGGGCAATGACGTCTCTGTAGTTCCGGGAATAAGGCTACGGTATCCCCTGTCTGTGGTAAGAGGCAACTAAAAGGGAGCTTTCGGGGTTGCGGGCGGCTAGACGGAGAGCTCCAAACACCCAGTCAGCAACTTCGGGAAAGATGTCAGCATGTGTGGTCGCATGCTATCGTGAGAGCCAGGATGGACGGAGTTTGAACCGTCCAGCCAGGCGATCCCGGGAAGGACGGTGGCATACGTGTGGTCGCATATCGTGGTAAAGACCAGATGGAGTGGTGGGCCCAGCCGCTCACTTGGGAGGAGCCCGATGAGGCAATGCACTCAGAGGACTACAGTTGCGTTCCTTTGAAGATCCCGGAGTCCTGGTGCTATAAGAATCCCAGATAACCCTGCGTCGCTCCCACGGCGTACCTTTTGAAGGTTTCTCCCTCGACAAAAAAGAAAAAAAGTCAATGAGAATGAAACAGCGGAAAGGTTAAATATGTTATTCAATCGTCATCGACCTTTTAATGTAACACAACTCGGCACATATGTCAGATTAGCAGTAGTTTAGGTCGTAGTTGACCACGCTAGCCAACTGCGTGTTGGTAACCGTTACGCGTTTTGAGACCCTTTCTTAAAACTTTTAATTTCAGAGTAAGCATTAATATCTGTTGCCGACAAAACTAATTCAAATTAATATACGTGCCTGTGATTTGAAATTTGAACACACTGATTTAGGCGATTAACACACGGCACCACGCACCGCCGCGAATAGCGGTGCCCCGCGCGGTAAGGCGGTTTACGCACCTGTACGCGCGGATGGACCGATCATCAAAATAAACTTTTCGACATCGAAATGCATTTTTGCTTCAACGATGATCCGCGCGGTTAGGCGCCAGCCCGTGTGTGAGGCGCCGACCCCCCGCATTGTCGTTCGCGCGGAGACACGGTGGTGATGAGAACACCGCTGGACCGCGCGGCCAGTCGGTGTACGTTTGTGAGACATCAACGGATTTATTAGACCCCAATACAACATGAGATCCGCTTCACCGCCTACCGTGGCAGTGAGCGGTACCGTATGTTAATCGCCTTAGGAAGTAGGGCAAGGGTTCAATCTGAAGTAAATCACAGATGCGTTGCTACTCCCGAGGACTATGATGATCGGCTCATATAAAAGTGAGCCGGCAGGCACACCTTTCAAATGAAATACAAGAACTGCTTCACGGTAGAAATAGGTGCAGCGGTGATGCCTCCCTGGTTGAACCATTGCTCTACCACCTTGCAAACATTATGTGGCAGTCTAAATTCCACGCGAGCGAAGCCGCGGGCAAAGGCTAGTCTCATATAGAATAAGAATTTACATGAAGTCAATCATATAGACATTGATACTTCCGTGACTAAATGAGCTTGCAACCAAATCTACCTCCTAAACTAATGTAAATCAATGAAGATTTTTTATAATACGCGTACCCGCAATGCTTCATGTTGAGAGGTTTGTCCATTCGACAGGCGATCTTGATCCGCAAGTCCTGGTCGGGCAAATTCTTCGGAACAGTCATACGATGCCATTCTGGAGCCTGAAATAAGTAAAAATACATTCAAATCATTGTCAGTTTTTTATCTCATTAAAGTAGCAAATGAACATGCAGTCCACCTGATGGTAAGTGGCCACTGCCGCCCATGGACATCTGTAATCAACTTCATACAGAACATGGGTTCCATCTGAAGTCAATCACAGATGCGTTGCTACTCCCGAGTACTAAGATGGTCGCCTCATGTGAAAGTGTGCCGGCAACCACATCCTTCTATCTAAATGCAAGAAATGCGTCACGCTAGAAATAGGTGTAGCGGTGGTACTTCCCCGGGCGAACTACACTAGTTCTACCACCCTGAGTTGAAATGGATAACGATCTGTACTATCAGTTTAACATGTTTTGTTTAAATTTCTGAAAATTTGCATACAAGTGCAGCGAAAAGCTTTCGGTCCTTTTTTACAAATGCTGCACACGTACAGAAGTATGAGTTTGCACAATAGTAATTAATGTATATTTCCGTATTATGAGTGTTTTTCAAATTACTCCAAAATTAATGTCCAGGCATCAAATAGGTTTTTCTAGTACCTACATGAAAACGTTTACATATGTGTACATCAATAATTGTATACAACTTATTGAGAACATATTTTATTTTTCACCATTAATGTTACACTTCGATGAATAACAATTATGTTTTATTTGGGTTGTGTACCGCCAAATTTCAACATTATATCATCAACCCATTATTGTCCCACTGCTGGGCACGGGTCTTCTCTCGGAATGAGAGAGTTTTAGGCCATAGTCCACCGCGCTGGCCAAGTGCGAATTGGTGGACTTCACATACCTCCGAAAACTTTTTTTTTTTGAAGAACTCTCGGGTGAGTAGGTTTCCTCACGATATTTGCCTTCACCAAAAAGTGATACCGACAACAGTGATAATCAATTTATTATAAGCACATAAATCAGTGGTGCGTGCCTGGGTTTGAATCTCGGACCTCCCTTTTGAGAGGGCAAGTTTCAACCTTAAGGCTATCCTCTCCTTTCTCTCAATTTCCACATTAGGCAATAATAAATGAATAGAAATATTGTTATTGTTATCATTCTTTCTTTATCCTTCTTTTAATATACCAACCTTACTCGACAGTGGCGTGGGTCTGAGCACGACCTTTCCTAGTTCTTTATCTTCTAAAGATAAAACACCAGGATTCTCTGTATACAGCTTCACTTTAACTGCTGGCAGCGGCTGAGTTGTACTGAAATCTCCTTGAGTATCCCACCTAGATGAATATTTCGATATTAATGATAAGTTACAAATGCTCACTTTTCTCCTTCGTTTTAAGAAATCTCCATTTTCCAAACTTCTCCCAATCACTATTACGTTATATATAGTTTTATATGCTTTAAAAGATATTTCGTTAATTGCAACGATATCTTTAGCAAGTTTCCTTGCAAATCCTTGTATTTAAATCAAGTTTCAAAGATTCAATTTCTTCGTAACGTTTATTTAGATTTATTTATTTTATTTCCTACGTAACATTTCCCAAAAAATATATTTTCGTACAATTCTTATTCATTTCAGTTTTCTTAGTTATTTGAAATGACATGAAATATCTTTATTTTGTATAATCCTTTTTTTTTTTTTTTTGTTGTCGAGGGGGAAACCTTCAAAAGGTACCCGACGCCGTGGGAGCGACGCAGGGTTATGTGGGATTTTTACCGCACTAAAACCCCCCCGGTGGCCGTTCTCGGCGCTAAAAAGGAGGACTCCGGGATCTCGAAACGACTTCAACCAGAATCCTCTGAGCGCGTTGCCCCATCGGGCTCCTCCCAGATGGGCGGCTGGGCCCACCGCTCCGTCTAGTCTTTACGACGGTATGCGTCCACACGTACCGCCGTCCTTCCCGGGATCATATTTTGTATAATCCTACGGCAACTTACAAATTTTCTATAATAATATGTTTTCTCACATCACCAAGGGATCGAAACAAGATTTCAACCGAGAAGGTCCAGCAAGAAATTTATTGGGTTTGTCTTTTTTCTTTGTAATAATTTTTTACAATATTTTGACATGGAGAATAAGTTAGCTCTCATTAGCTTGTTTCACATTCAGAAGAATAGTTAATTCGTTAGAAGTATCTCTCTCGTCAATATTTTACTGTCTCACTTCTGGGCACGGGTCTTCTCTCAGAATGAGAGAGCTTAGGCCATAGTCCACCGCACTGGCCAAGTGCGAATTGGTGGACTTCACACACCTCCGAGAACTTTTTTTTAAAGAACTCTCGGGTATGTACGTTTTCTCACGATATTTTCCTTCACCGAAAAGCAGTGATAATTTATTTCTAATACGCACATAATTTTAGAAAAATCAGTGGTGCGTGCCATAGAAGCAACTGGTTAAAACATATTGTTTTTTATACTTACATAGGCTTCGACGCCTCAGCTTGATCTGTTTGCAGTTTTTCTCCTCCTTCGACCTCCATAGTGCAGTAAACAATCCTGTTTGGTGCTAAAGACTTCAGGCCTTTAACTTCCATAACTACCACCTAGAATTTATTGGAATCCAACACTAGCTTTATCTTAATATTACAATTATATAACACAAGTCTAATAAGAACTGCCTTTACATTAATCATAAGTACATTTGCTTAGTTTTGAGAAAGTTTTTCAAAGGACTTCTTCTGTTACAAAGTACCTTGTTCTATCAACAAAATGTTCATTATTTTTTGTTATGATTCATAAATTGAAATTATTTTTAACCTATCTCACAGTTCTAAAACTATTTCATTAAGACTGGTCTCATATTTCTGATTATGGCATTTTTCCCTTGCCCTATCACGACCTATTTTTACCTCGATCTGGAATGTGAGAACCACATCCATTTTTGTCAGTTGAGTATCGACGTCGCCTCCGTCTGCTTCGCCTGTCAGCTTGTTGGCAAGAGATCCTTGTGATCTGAAACATAGCTGCTTACTCAACCTTGGACTCGGGTCTGGTCCGGCATTTCTACTAAAACCACCACCATTTTGAAAAAATATCATAATTAAGTATTGAATGTGATAAAAGACGTTAATCCAGTAACGAACATTGATAATGTAGAACAGTAATTGAATTTGTGTTTTTTATTTACATATTAAATAAAATTAATGTAAGACAATATGGTTAGGTACAGACAATAGAACATCAATAAGTAAGTAAATATTTTGGATTAAACATGACAGGATATAATAATAAAGATTTATAAAAAGGGGTTATGGGAAACATTCAAAGCCCACAGAAGAAAAAGGTGGCATACAAAATGGAACCATCACCGATACCAAGAATGATTAAGCACAGCAAATGGAAAATGTTACATAGACTAAGGAACACGTTAATAAATATAAGGAACTTGGGTGAGTAATGGTAATTTATAATGCTCTTGTAACTAAGCGAAGCCCTGTTCAAGCACGAAGCATTCATCACTCAACTAGAGTAGTATTAATCCTATTTTTAATATTAGTAGTATAAAAGAAGAAAACATAATAAAAGAAGTAGAAATCAAAAAGTGAAGTGGTAAGCTCTTGTATCGTTTGTAAGCTTATATCAATTATGTATGTCAATATAATGTTTTAAAGTTAGTATTGCATCTTATTCTACGGCTCTTGCTAGGAATGCGGTAGTGGAACTATATTTTGTATGTTTGCTAGCGAAATCTGCTAAAGGTTTCAAGTATCTTCTACAGTCGTTAGAGTTACAGGCAAGCTCTTTCTTCTGGCAGTGGTGTGGAAGCGATTCTCCCTTTGTTGTCAATTATTTCTTCTTTTTTATAATGACCACGATTGTGAGCTTTTTAGCGACTTTTATGATTTACTTCTTGGTATCGACTTGTAAGTAAATTACTATTAACTGATGAAGAAACAACATTAATTGACTTTTCATCCAATGCACCATTGCTATCAATATTACGCTATCTGTTATGTTCTTTTTGTAAGTATTTGGTTCTTAGCAAAACTTTGTAAATTCAATTGAATCTTCATTAGTTTAAATCTAAGCTACTCTATGTTACTGTCTATCTCTACAGTGGTCTAATAATGACAACATTAGGATTCCAAATATTAAAGTTGTAGGTTCAGGCCGGGTAGGTGTCAGGTCTTCTACACAAGACACGTGCTCAAAATTATCATTTATGTACTCATTACTTGTACTTCCTTTATATATACCGTCCGGTTATGTGCCAGGGACAGAAAAATCAAAACAGAAATGAACAAGTAGAAATAATGACAGTGTAAAGTATTTAAACAAAAAATATTGAGGATCTGCCTATAACAGTTTTTCTAGATGTAGTATAATCAAATTCATTCACTTTGAAATATCTTACATAATTTAACTGAAAATTATCTTTGGGTTTTTTTTAATTATTATTACCAATAATTCTAATTTAATCGGTACTGCTTCGATTAAATCTTAACTGTTGTATTACATTAAATACAACAGTTAAGATTTAATCGATCAAAACAGAAATGAACAAGTAGAAATAATGACAGTGTAAAGTATTTAAACAAAAAATATTGAGGATCTGCCTATAACAGTTTTTCTAGATGTAGTATAATCAAATTCATTCACTTTGAAATATCTTACATAATTTAACTGAAAATTATCTTTGGGTTTTTTTTAATTATTATTACCAATAATTCTAATTTAATCGGTACTGCTTCGATTAAATCTTAACTGTTGTATTTAATGTATTATAAGAAAAAGTGTTATGAATTTGATTATTTCTTGTGTGTACTATAATTTGGATTATATTTTTATATCTTGTTCAGTAAATGTTTTTGAATAGACGCCATAATGGATAGTTGAAAAAGGAAACAAAATTTAGAGTGCTGATAAAATAATTTTGAACAAGAACAAAATAATCATAATTTTAGAGCAACTTATTTCAACTTAACCAATTAACTTAAAACTAAATTTAATTTTTACTATATAATTGTAAAAGTACATAACAATTCTTAAATTATTTTTGCCAATGATGATCCTCTCTTTTTATTAAGAAATTGAATACACATTATAATATATTAAAAGAAATTGAATCCACGTAATGTTGATAGATATTTAACCAAACTTGGCCCTGTTTATGATTTTTAAAACACTGCAGTTATTTATTACAATTTTAACTCCATAATCAGGTAAATGTATTATTCCTGATTTTATACTTTAAAAATATTAACTTGTATCAAGTCATCTAAAATATGAAAATATGAAAAATTCGTCATCATGTGATTTGTTTTTTATATTCACTTCGGGCAATATTTAAAAGTTTATCTTACAAATGGGGCAATGTTTATAAGTTCAGTTTACAAAGAAGTCTCTAAACACTGACCTGTGATTATACCGCTTGATTTTATGCAAGCCATATTTGGAGTCCGCCCCACCCTTGGATACGGGAAGGGACTCCAAATTGGCCATGAGGAGGTTGATGGAAGCCTTCAACTCTTCAATGTAGAGGGATTCCATCTCTTTCAGCACGAACTTCGGCATCAGCTTACGGTTCTGGGAAAATGTGTAAAGCCTCATTGGATTTAAATTACATGAAAACAGCAAAAATAATGTAATAATAAAAGATAAGTCACAGATAGCGGCGGTCTTACATCATATCGCTCGCACCATATTTGGAAATTTATTTCGCTGTGTATAGCGTGATCACTATGGTAATTCTGTTATATATTATACATAGCTAAACGCGCGGTGGCTTATGGCATGTTATTTTTTAAATAATCGAAATTACGGTTAATTTCGATTATTATATAAATATATAATAAATTGATAGAACTTTCGGTTTCAGTGAAAAAGTGAGGTTGCCAGCCACACTCAATTGGGGCGACTGGCAGCCTCCGAAGTAACAGCGCAACTACGTACATCTTCAGACAGGAATCAAGCCTGATTCAGGTCGGGTGTTGATGTCCATGCGCTGCAGTGACCACATAATACCATGTGGCCTGCATGCTCGCTTGTTACTACTTCTAATAAAAAAACAAATGTTTATTTATCGTCGTCAACCCATTATTGTCCCACTGCTGGGCACGGGTCTTCTCTCAGAATGAGAGAGTTTAGGCCATAGTCCACCGCGCTGGCCAACTGCGAATTGGTGGACATCTCAAGAGTTCTCACGATTATTTTCTTTTACCTAATGATCAAAGGCATCAGTGACTTATTTTATATGCCGTATCTATCTCATCGCTAGGATTCGTTTTGATGACCCGCGTGGCGCACCGGTTACCATACCGGATTGATACACAGTGGGTCCCGGGTTCGATTCCCGGCCAGACAGGTATCTGAATGATGAGTTTAGACTCTTGTTCTGGGTCTGGGTGTTTAAGAATACACAAATGTGTACACAAATGTGTCCATGGCACCCACGACACAGCGTTTTAAGTTTAAGTTACAAAAAAAATCAGGAGATAACAGAGAGTTCTTACCCGTTCCATTTCGTTGACTTTCTGCATTCTACCATCCAGTTCTCTTCTAATCGCCGCTGCTTGTTCATCCGCTGAATCAAGCTGTATAAAGAAGATAATAATTTCGACCATTACATCGAGTGTAATATCAAACAATCTGTAAAAACCTGTGATATTTAACACAAAGAAACTACTAAATGTCAGTATTACTTAAAATATTAATTTAGGTAGAAAACGTTCAAAATTGTTGTCTAAGTATGACAGAAAAGCTCTAGAGATAATTGGCTTTATTACCGACACATTAAACACTATTTTTAATGTTCAAGCAGAGTGGTTATTACCTCTTTTTATATAATATAACATATAATATAACCCATGGAATACAATGATACTTATTTAATTGAATGAAACAATTAATGGGACCTTTTGCTTCTGATGCTGAAAACATAACCAACGTTTTACCTTTACTTAAATCGGATAAAAAACAGCGAACAATTAACTAAAGCGCTCAAAACAAATAGCTTTCAACGCGATACAGTTGTTAAGATAAAAAGGGTGAAAAAAGTTTTTCAAGAACAAGTACTTTTTAATTGTCTTTCGCGGTATATTTTTTCTTTTCAGAATAATCAAAGGAGAAAAGTTTGTTCAATCGCTAAAGAAAGCAGTTAATGCCAGCTGGTAAAATAAGTAGGTCTGCTGGCAGTACAGTCAATTCAGAGGTCTTTTTGGAAAGCTGCCAGAACCGAGCAAAATAAATGTTAGTTCTAAAAACCATTCCATCGGTTTAAGATGTGCCTTGGCAACCTTCGACTTCTCGTAATTTGATAAGCGTATTCCAGCGTATTTTTCTTTCATGTTAAATGTATATTCAATTATTCTTGCGTTTATATAATTGCTTAAGTATAACAGATGTTTCTTTCTATTTCTTGGCAAGTTATCATAGCTTTTACATTTATGCTTTTGGGATAAACGATTTTCCTTTTTCGATACTTCAAAGATTTAAAAGGAATTACTTACAGTTTTACGTTGGGGCCTTGAAGATACATAATTACTGTTGTGAAAAACGTGTAAATCATCCATATAGTAAGTAAGCTACTTTGTTTTTAACGTACCAATAGCGCGTTGAAGAGCAGTTGGTGTTCGAATTTCTTCACTCCAAGGATTTGCTGGAACATGTCGTAGAGTTGCTCCTTGCTCAGAATGCACTCAGCGTTCAGGCTCTGCTGCTGTGCCCTAGATGGTCGCTTCGACTCGTCATCGCCTGGTATACCTGTTAATGTTATAGCAGTTTACGGACGAAGAAGACACTTCAAAGTACATACGAACTTTTACAAGCCCCAACTTCAATTTAACCCAGAATTCAAAAAAATAATTTCAAATGTTTAAAAAATAGAGTGCTTTGCCGTGATATATAATTTGATAAAAGAACATTACAGTACAATGGTGAAGTAGATGTAAGTAATATAATTGTAAAACATCAAAGACACGTGGTTAATTAAGATCCTGGTAATGAGTGCGTATAAATAACATTTAAGTAAATAAAGATGTAAGGAAAATGTGTGGTTACATTTTACTTAATTAAAGACCCCTTTGAAATTACCTCAAAAGTATTCAATGTTAACAAAAGATGGTTCATGTAAATGTGAGTAAATTAGTATACTTACCTGTGTTTTAGCTTGAAATTTGAATTTAATATTAAAATCTAGCTAAGTGTTCATTATTCACGATAAAAACAGTGTGAAATTCAAACATTGCCAAAAGTAAGTCCATTTTAATTTCATCATGATAAAAGGCATGAATTGTAATAGCTTAGCTGATGCTTTAAACTTATTTCGAAACAATACAATATTTTTTAAAATCTATGACATGTTTTGATCAATACAATCACAACATCTCTAATAAAAGTAAATACACATGGAATTTTGTGTATCTATAGCACAGGTTAGATGTTTATATTCGAAATAAAATAATAACATTTTAACGACTATTCAACATAATGTTATATCAATATTTATTCTGAAGATAATATTAAAGGGAAACTAGATAACTTTGACCTTTAAGAAATAGGGTTATTTGGAATCATAATTGATAAAATTAAAATAGACCCAAGAGCCACACACAACATCGATATCAAACAAGCAATCACACATGACAAAAGCGTAAATGTGGGAAGAATAGGAAAATCTCAATGAACAGTTTATTATGTGATACCTGTTATTCCTGTTCGGGATGTGTGTGAGAGACATGTCGTGAGAGAGAGGGAGAGAAACACAGAGAGTGAGACAGATGCAGGCGACACACATTTTGGATTAAACAAGGTTACTGACATCGATAGCAAGACGAAAACGACAGACCCAAAAGGTTTTGAAATACCGAAAACCATTATTATAAATTATATAGATATTGATACTTAATATTATGAAATCAAAGATTTGATTGCAAATCTAATGTATTTGTTGCATTCGCTCAAAGGTGTATATAGATTATTATCATTACAAGAGTTTAACCCCGTGGTCTAATTTTTGCAATTTTTATTTCTTACAATTAAGTTCGTCAATAGCTATCTAACGATGTAACTTACAGATCTGTCAATTAGTTACCTGCACTGCACAAGTTTGATTACAATTTTCAAATTAGAGCATCGTCTTATAAATTTTCGTAGCTTAATAGTAAGCTTGATGTGAAAGAATTATTACACGCATAAAATGTGTATCGGAATCTACTCTGAAAGGAGTATTGAAAGCTATATGTTTGTAGTATATTTTCCTCATATCTTCCCGAGTCAGCACATTTACTAAATGGATTCGGATAATTCAGTCTACATCACCATTACTAGAAGTTCCTGTGATAAATCGTTTGGGTCTGTCGTTTGCCTCAGCTTCACATTGTTACTACAATAGACACAAGGTAGCATTACATTTAATGATTATGTTGATATTATCCTCATTATATCTAAAAATATTTGCCAATTCACGTTTTACGCTCGGAAAAAAACAAGAAAATTTAACAAAATTTCACATATTATATAACATTGATCACAGTGACAACAATTTTGAAAAATTACGAATGCCCATAATCATTAAAGTAAGTAAAAATGATATTGCAACATTCTTTCACGGTAACAATAACAATATTAACGAAGTTTACGGCAGCTTACTTATTTACCTCTGACCAATCAGTAATTTAAAATCTGTTCGTTTAAAATGCTGTTGGAGCATTTTCGATTGTTCTTTTCATGACAAAGCGCCCTTTGATTGAAAACAGATAAGCTAGTACTTCAGCGTGAAGGCTGTTCAATTTATTTACGTTTAAAGGTCACTGAGTTTGTCGATAATTTCTCGGCAAGAATTTACCGGTTCACTTTTTTATCCTGTGATAGGGTCAACACTTCTTGAACATTTTTTCGCTTGAATACTACGTAATTCCATAGCAACTTATCGCATGTAATTAATAAAACGAATAATTGGTCCATAATAGATGATTTTTTTTTAAAGTACGAATATATTACTGCGTTAAATTTTTATCTTTATTATCCAGTATTAAGATATTATAACTTTGAAATTTTTGTCATAGACAGTTTACTAACAAGCTACACACAATCTTGACAAAATATTATGCCTACTATAGGGTTTAAATTCAATTAAGTCCACCAATTCGCACTTGGCCAGCGCGGTGCCAGAAGGTATAGAAGACCCGTGCCCAGCAGTAGGACAATAATGGGTTCACGACAAAGCTCAAAAGTCATTTGATTTGATTCTACTCGTTTAATAAAAAATCTTTCTAAAGTTGAATTTAAAATAAGCGGTTTCCTGGTATTATGGAAACGTACAAGGAAACGTGTACAAGGAAAACGTGTGAAAAATGTTACAATTTCATTTTTTCTAATTTATTGTCAAATTACACACTTACTAATGAGCATTCAGGCAATACAAATATCTATAGGTAAGGTTTCCTGTAGAGTATATTTTATATCTGTATCTATTTTAATGTTTTATTGATTACACTTTGTACAGTTCTCACGCGTATTATAACTCTACATATTAACCACTGTGTTGTTCTTTCTTTAATAAATGATTACATTTATCAAATGATTTTAGGTCTAGCTTAAATTATAACTAATAGACTACGGTCCTCAAAAAAATTGGTCGAACTGACGAGTATTTTAAAAATGTGATAGAATTAGAAAAAGATTACGTAATCCGTCTTGTTATCTGGCTTTCTAGGCACTGGCATTAGTTACCTTTGCCCATAAACTTCTATTACCAACCTTATATTGTGTAATAGCAATAACCAAGGACCTTGCCTTACGTGAGGTATTTTATTTTTTAAAGGTTAGTCACAAACACTAAATTCCCCAAATTAAGAAAGTCTTAATAAGTATGTCTCAATGTCATGATCCTGCAGCTCGAAATACGGAAGACCTGGTATTACTTAACTAAGACAAATATAACACTAATCAGAGATATTCGTTTCCTTTTAAAATGTTGGTATTCACTGCCGTGGACATTTATGACTCACCTTAAAAAGAAGTTTTTAATGAGATTGATTAGAATGAAACAAGAATGCCTGATATTAGTACAAGTCTTACCTCCATCTTCCACTAAATCTACTTGAAGTACGCTACATTAAATTTTAAGTTAGTTTGTAACATGTTTAATTTATTTAGTGATATTAAATTGTAGGTTTCGTAGGTTGAAATAAATAAAAATCTAGCAATGGGCACACTGATTTATCACAAACATTCAGAGGCAAACTCAAGCTTGTCTTGCTTAACACAAATAGCGCCATGCGTTTTATCATCAGGTTCAACATCACTCTCTAATACACTCTTTTTCTGAAAACTGTAAGCAATAATAAGATATGGCCAACATTAACCTGCTAATTTTCTATAATTTATTCCATAAATATTAGATTATAAAAATCATAATTTTGAATTGTTCTTCCTTTTCATTAGTGACATATTTAACTGTAATTACAATTTGGAAATATACGTTTGTAAAAGTTAACTTTCATTGTTACTCCACTTTTTAACGTCAACGTTAAAAAGTAACGTTTGTCAATTATATTTTATCATATTGAAGTATGAAACGGTTGTATCTCCATCTGTCATCATCCATCTGACAATAACTAATTTTTGTTGTCTATTTTTATTTTATTTTATTTTATTTACTATGATCTATGGACATCTGTAAGCAATTTCATATCTAATACAACTTAATATATAAAGTTAGTCACAGATCGCTAATTACTCTTCATGAATAAGATCGTATCAAGAAAGCTAGATCTCTTACTTCTCTTTACTTTTGTAACTTTTGTTTTATTAGTATCAATACTCATAATGTAGAGCTATAATGTTCAACATTGTTACCATCTTATTCTTTGCTTACAGTTCCCATACAGTAAATACTATATCGAGCTTGATTTAATTTAATAAGTCGAGAAATTTACCCGTTCCCTTCATGATGCAGTCCAGCTTCGCGAGCCAAGTTGTCAGTACTGTCTCCTTGCTCAGTCCGTCTATATCCGGTAATGATCTGTGAAGTTAACTAGAAACTTAGAAAAACAATCTAGCTATAAGATGAAATTTCATCTTTTTTACTATCAAAGTTTTTCTTGGTTCATATTTAACAAAGGAAAAATTCTGCGGAAAATTTTAAAAGTTAAGACGTAAAAACTAAACTGGGTCACAAATTATAATGGTCTAATAAAAACCATTTTGATCGGAGGAAAATAATGTGATTCTCAAAAATCTCTGCTATTGAAGTATATTATAGGAGAAAAAACTTCTCACATAAAGTCACAACAAATCTCAACTACATATAGGAAATAGACCTTGATGAAATTTCTAGCAGCATAGTCTCTTTTTGTTATAATTACATATAAGTAGAAGATGCAGTGTATCTGATGGTAAGTGGCACTGTTAAGATCTAAGTTAATAATTAACTTATACAGCATAAATATTCATATAAGTCAGCATTACTCCACCAATTAACCTATAAATACAGCTGCTGCTATAAGAAAAGATGTGCCTTTTTTATTACACTGAAGTTGACGTCTACGTGGCCCCTGACGATCTAGGTCATCTGTAAGCAACTTCATGTAGAACAGTCTATCTGAAGTCAGTCACAGATGCGTTGCTGCTCCCGTGAACGGAGGTAAGATGGTCACCTTATATAAAAAACAACCGGCAAGTTCACCCTTCCACCGAAACGCAAAAACTGCTTTATACTAGATATAGGTGAGGCGGTAGTACTGTCTTGGTCGTACTTTATTAATTCTAACACCTGGCTAAATACATGAGCTATCGTAAACGAAAGATTTTTCAATTCCAATGAAATATAATTATCCAGTTTATCCAAACCTGACTCTTTTCTCGATGTTGTTTCGGAAAACTTCGCGGAAATCGTGGTGGGAGCAGGCACCGGACTTGACCATCTGTTCTACTCGTTCTGATTTGAGGAATACGTCGTGGTATGATTGTACTGCGTTCTGAAAAGCCTCGTCCGCTAAAATCTGAGTCTCGCCTTTCAGGAAAGCCTGTGAAAATAACCTGAAGTTATATGGATGAATGAAGAAGAATGCGCGAGATTGTCCACAATAAATTTTTCTCAGATTTAGGTCTGTGGTTTTCTGAAATATTCTCAAAACAAGCTTTTATATGGTAAAAAAAAATATACGATGCAACAAAACGATAGGTTTGACTACTGCAAAACTTATTTTTTTCTTTTCAGTGCACTCAAATGAAAGCTTGTTTTATATATTTTTTTTTAATATTATTTTATTTACTATCTATGTTTTATTATACATTAAAGATGGTTTGCATTGTTTTTTAAGTCCTTACCTGGAACCTAGCCTGTATCGTCTCCAGCTGATGCGGCGTCAGCTTCGTGTGTCGTCTGGTCATGTCTGTGGGCTGTTTCGCGTTAAACGGATGCGCTACGCATCGTGATACGAAAACGTACAATTGTAGACGACGCTTCTTGTCCTCTTCTAGCTTTTCTATCTTCTCCTGAGAATATATGTGTTGGTTAACAGCAAATTTTGGACTTTAATGTTATAGTTTGTGTGTTTGTCTCTGTTTTGCGCAAAAACTACCGGAAGAATTTTGCTGAAATTTTGCACACACATAGTTTATAAACAATTTTTATAATAAAGAAAAGCATCTTATAATTTTTTAAAAAACATTCCTGAAGTGTGTGAATTTTACCAATTTGTACACGATCTGCGTAAAGTTGGGCCTTCATCTTTCACTTATATCCCAGAAGCGGAACAGTTATGGGTTGATTATCTGTATATCTATTACATGAATCCACACCAATTAGGCGCATGAAACAAAAGCGGTTACGTACCCCGCACCTCGCTTTTATCCCCGCGGATCCCCTAGTGACGCGCATTCGTGTCGTCTGTTTACGTTAGCCAGCACGTGTAAGTAGCGCTTTGAAATTATTCTGTTTCGATTCATTGTTTTATGGTTTTCGTAATAATGTTAGTTCAATGATTGTTGAATTTTTAAAGTTATTATTAAATTAGTTGATTATTCGTCAATAAACCTCAGAATAGGTAGGAAAAAGACTATTGGTGGAGGAGAAATGACTCTTATATTAAAAATATATTATATTTTTTTAAACAAGAGAAGATGTATCAAGGGGTCAGTTTCCTGTTAACAAAGTCAAAAATCGAGTGTATGCTGCAACGGGCGTCATTCGCCGTAGTCTTATAAAAAAAAGAAAGAAAATATTCTATTTCTGCTAATACATTACATTATGAAAGTGCTTTAATAAATACACGAAAGTACTTTACTATGTAAGTATAGTACTTTCGTGTATTTATTATAGTACTACTAGCTGTACCCGCGGCTACGCCCGCGTGCAAATCAATGTATCGCAAAGTTTTTCCCCCGCAAATCTCCACTCAGTGGGAATTCTACGATAAAAGTAGTCTACATGTTGTTCCATAACATTTTCTATAGTAAAAAACCCGTAAATATCGGTTTAGCCGGTCAAGGATTACCCGGACAAACACAGAGTGAAAAAAACTAATTTTAAGTGTGTATTTGTGAGTAGGTGCATATTGTTATGTAAAATGTTATGAAAATAAGACGAATCAGAATATCGTAAACCCCTTTTTTGAAGCAATTTACAGTCTTAGTGGTCACATTAACAATATCGGAATACATATTTTTAAACAACGCCTCCACATTTAAACCAAAGCGCATCGATTATAAAGATGGATTTTAACTTTTATGAATTGAAAAATACAATTTTAAGTAATTTTGGTCCTTTTAAATTTCTGAGTAAGATTACATATAGGTGAACCTACTTTTAACATTAAAACATTAATTTGACAACCTTGACGACCCGCGTTGCGGAGCAGCTACCACACCCGGTTCGATTCCCGGCCAGACAGGAATCTGAATAGATTCATGTTCTGGGTCTGGGTGTTTCTATATACGTCTTGTGTGTCCATGGTACCCACGACACAGGAAAAAGTCCTAATGTGGGGCCTATTGTAGAAATTGAAATTGTTGAAATTTTCTATTTTATTGAGTGTAGAAAGCGTATTTTTATTTAAAAAAAAGTTTGTGTGGAGGAGTACCGGGAGGCGGGTTGAAGGAATCTAAAAATTTTGTTGGATAATGTCTTCGATCTCGATGGCTGTATCTACAGAATCTTCATCCCAAATAGTCAAATAACAATCCCGCATTGAATTTCCAGTATTCCTTTGATTTGAAATATTAAAAATGTTAGAGAAATCGTTGCTACAAATCTTGACCGGACGCTCAAAGGCGAATAGGCAGGCATTATGACCGCTTTTTAAAAGTGTAGCCGCAACGCTGGACGACGCCACGGCAATAGCTATTTTTCTATCAGATCTTATATTTTTCGCTAATAGTAAATTTATTAAAAACGTTTTACCCGTGCCCCCTGGTGCATCTAACTAAAACTAAAAATCTAATGACAGTATCAATGATACGTAAACTAATTTTGGGTTCTACTAACATTTAAGCGGCGCTCAGGTATGTTTATAGTTTATCTTTACTAAGCCTTGCTTATGGTTCATTACATTAAAATTTGAATTTGTCGGCAAAGTAAATCCAAATTATTTTGTACTTTTACCTGACAGAGGTTAAACCTCTATTAATTTAATATAATCTTTGTGACACATTAATTCTCAGGCGGGCGAAAGCTTTGCATTTCCGATACTAAATAATATTTAAAAATGAGCTGGTTATTAAAAAAATAATACTGAAATTAGTATTTATGAAAACTACAGGTTATAATAATAATAATAATAATGTACATAAGACAACTGGATTCGAACCCCAGACCTCGCGTTTCTAATCCGCCCGACTTGGCACCACACGGCTATAACGATTTTTATAACAGATGCGAAATTCACATACTTATGAGTTAAGAACATCATCTATTTTGGCTTATTTTGACACACTTTGTTATTCTAAAATTAATTTAAAATATGTTGTTATTTAAATGCATGTTTTTTATAACATTATTTATAATGAACATATCATAAATATAAAAAGAACAATAATTTTGACCTTGCTCGTTTGTTATTAGAGCCAAGTGTTCATCAACCATGCTTCAATATTCATAAATGCAATTATTTATCACAAAAGTTGCAAAAGCTTCTTTATAATAATAAATCATTATATAATTGTTATATCTTATTTAGATACTGATCGACTTATTAATGTTAGTATTTTGCTTAAAAGACTATCAATTGTATTTTGTCCTTAATATTTATTTTCGCAAAAAATGTACGGGTGTGGTCAATAACATAACTTTATTTATGCAATAATAGTTAAGAAACTATTTATGTAACATGAACATGGAGTGACAAATGGAGTCGATAATTTTATTTTGAAATAATGTTAAAACATTTTATCGCCTTTGAATTATTGGATTCGAATAACTATTTTACTTTAATAGTATGACGCGCTATCTGTTATCAATTGGGAATCCCTGTACTCTAAGAGCGATTCTACATTAGGTCGCAAGCTGCGCGGCCGCAGCGCGTCAACGGATGCTTTTTTATTATTGAAATATTTCATAAATTCATAAATTAAATTAAAATCAATTTGAATTACATCTATTTTTATGATAATTGATAGTTACAAATTTATACGTTTTATTTTTGAATTAATTTAGAATGACATCCGGGCGGCCATTATGTCTACTGTCATGTCACACTACTGTCATGTCACACATATTTACATTTGAATTTAACAAAATACGCGACAATCCAAATTTTACGGATATATGTTGTCGACTCGAAATCAATGTTTTTTTTTGTTTTATTATTTAGATAAGGTTTCAAGTAAGTCTATCGTACCCCTTGACGGAATTGTCAATATGGGACTTTGTCAAAAACGAACTTCCATACAAACATTTATGCTCGATTTTAACGCTTTCAACCCATTTTTTTCGATAAAAAGCAGCCTATGTCCTTTCTCGAGGTCAACACTATCTGTGTGCCCAATTTCATAATGATCGGTTCAGTTGTTTAGGCGTGAATAAGTAGCAGACAGACAGACAGACAGACAGAGTTACTTTCACATTTATAATATTAGTAGGGATTAAACAATGGCGTATGTTTAATAATGGTATACTACCTACATACTCTTGGTAATTGGTAATAGAATATACTTCGTATTGGGAAGAGAAATCTCTGGTTCTACTGGCACACTTTCACATGAGGCGAGTTTCAACTGTCATGTTACACAGTGTAGGCACACTGTGTAGCAGTGCCTATGGGGTCAAATTGCAAAGGTCCTGTAACCTCTAATACGCACCTGCGGGTCTTGGTCCTTATCGGAGTGGCTGGTCCCCGAGGGGCTCGGTGAGGGCGCCGGGGCCTCCCCAGAGCTGGCGGACCCCGTCGACGTCCTGCGCAAGAACGATCTAAACGACCAGGAGTTTAAATCGTTAATGTACATGAAACGTGTCCACACAAACAGACCTTCCTGACCTTGTCTCCTTGCTGCTGGGTAGGTGGTGAAACGGTCAGTGTGTGTAAACTTATGGGTTAATGGTGCTACAAGCTACTAACTACTTGGAATAAATATCATAAAACTAAAAATTTTCATTTTTGTTAAGCAGTGTGTCCTAAAATTACAACTATTGGGTTAGGTTAGGTTAAGTTAGCAAAAAAATACAAAAGGTCTTTTAATTTTTCCTTAACCTATGCTAAAGAGTGGGTTCGGGATAAGTAGACTCCGAAATTTGTTGTCTAAAAAGCAAACAAGATCTTTTTCAAGAATTTTAACTTCCTCGGCTATTTAATAAAGGCCCGGACCGGACTCCTCTTATTCATGCCTATGCTTTGGGTAGATCCATACCGAATGGTATTATAATATAATTTTAACGACGATGTAAAGCGAGTAGGCAAATGGGGCACTTAATTCGCCATTCACCGATCGTCGGCTTTAAAGGACATTTCATTTTATGACTTGAGGAGTCACATGTCATTATGAATATTTCGGTAAGCTATTTGCCAGGATTAATTGAATCTAACGATAAATTTGATGGACTTACTAATTAAAAGAACTCATGGTCTAAGAGCAGTAATAGCCTAATGGTTGAGACTTGCCCTCTCAATCGGGAGGTCCGAGGTTCAAACCCTGGCACGGACCAGTGATTTATATGCGTATTATAAATTAATTTTCACTGCTTTTCGGTAAAGGAAAACATAGTGAGGAATCCTACACACCCAAGAGTTCTTTAAAAAAAAAGTTCTTGGAGGTGTAAAGTTCATTATGGACTATGGCCTATAACGCTCTCATTCTGAGACGACCCATGCCCAGCAGTGGGACAATAATGGGTTGACAATAAGCGGCTGTCACGCTGCGGCCGCGCTACTACCTAATGTGAAAGCGCTTTAACACAGCTCAAACACGCTGTTATCAAGTAAAAATACAAACGAAAATATTCTTATCCTATAATTAATAAAAACTTAAAAACTATGTCTAATAAGTAGCCATCTCTGATGTTTCATGAGACGAAATGGGCGTGAAATATCTACCAAACTTTATAACATGCATGTGACCTTCAGTAGGCTTTTGATTTCGAAGGCTTTCGTAACCCGACCCTTTCCGCTGAAATATCGCGTAAAAGGATTTACTTTCGCTATCAATCAGATGCTAATGTTACTTGAGCCGTATGTATTTGGTACTGAGCTTGAAGTCATGTTATTTTGCATATCACATAGTATAAAACAAAGTCGCTTCTCACTGTCTGTCCATATGTATGCTTAGATCTTAAACTACGATACGGATTTTTAAGCAGTTTTTTTAATAGATAGAGTGATTTAAAAGGAAGGTTTTTTATGTATAATATGGTAGAGAAACACTGATAATTTTAGATTTTTGACTTTTCTGGCCGTCGTTGCCAGTTTTTTTACTAAGTTGGGATTTGGGAACTTTTTGGGTGAAAAAAGTGGGACTACATAGTCAAAAATGGGACCGCAGTCCTCGCGTTACAAAGGGCCCTGCGCCTCTCCTTGATGTAGAATGGCCGGAGGATTTGGTCGTTTTTTGGTCGACAACAAACAGATCGATTTTGCAGATCGACTAAAATTTGTATAGATTCGGCGACCTTATTTTTTTTCGGTTGATAAGCTTAAGTTCCAATTATATTTGCAATTGGAGAACTTTTTTTTTGCAAAGATCCGTTCCTTCCCGAAAACTGAGACTGAGCCTGTCTTGGCGGGACATTTAATTTTGGTATAAATATCGGGACGTCTGGCAAGCCTGTTTCTGGCTCACATTCATATGAAGTGACAATCATAATCCTTGACAGTAGCAACGCACCTTGCACCTATTTTGCACGTGCTCGCCTATAATTGGGACGACATATACCTAATAAGGACTTATTTAAATGTTTTATAAAATGTAATGTGTACGTTCCGTTGGCAATCCTAATAATAAATAAATATTTTAAATAAGGCAAGATTTTAATTAATAATTTAACAGTGCGAATATAATTAATAGCAGATATTAAGTACTATGTTTGTTTAGATAATCACAAAATGGAATAAAAACAGTAATATAAAATGAAACTAGACATAGAGGTACTTTCTAGTATGATTAGTAGTAAACTTTCAAAAATATTTTTTCATGAAAATTTTAGAGTAACTTCATTAACTCTATTAAAACTGTTAACAATAAATTCATCAAGTCTTCAAAAGATACTAGTTACAAATACATACGTCATGTAACATTACATTTGTCGTTTCAACAGCGTCTCATCGATTTCTCTCATCTAATGTTCAGCCCTTTCTCACTAGCGTATCTTCATCATAAGCGTACGATGGTTGTATACAGCGCGGAGAAACGCTAGTGTGAAAGAGGTAGGGGTACTTACGCATGGGGTGGGGGTGCAAGCGCAGCGGCTTCTCGCTGCCTCGTCGCGGGGTGCAGAGGCGCTGCGAGAGGCGCGGTCGTGAGGGGACTTGCACCTGGGAACATATGCTCTATTATTGAACTGATTACATAGATAGATAGATCTTCAATAATAAGTACTACCCTAGGGATAACTTAGGGCTTGTACCTTTATTTTTTAAACGCGGGTAATCATCATGGATTCTGTTCTATCCGGAGATGCGGAAGGGGTATATCCAATGGCGTAGCGTGGCTTAGAAGTAGAATTTACCATGCCCATCAACTTAGATTTTCTTGTCGGCGAAAAAAAAGGTTGCAAACCCTACTTACTCTTTTCACCTATCTCTCTGCAAACTGACCAAAAAAAAGTCGTCAAAACTAAATATTTTGCCGGCCCCCAAAAAGTGCCGCCCGGGGCGTACGAAACGCCACTGGGTATATCCGATTCATACTGCCTAAAAACTCCGCGTCATTCCTCTGAATGTGCGGTACCGGCTCCCGACAAAACGTTAGAATTGCATTCCCAGTCCGCCAACATTAGCCGGCGCTGGTGTTAGTGAGCCGCTTCCTGACAAGGAGTCTCCTCTCCGTAATGTCCCTCATAAGATGAGCGTACAGAACGCACATGACTTCTCTAGCCCAAGTTGTAGTTAGCTTCCCCCGATTCTGTGTCCGAGGGCTCACGGGACTGGGGAAACTTGTACTCTAAGTACCAGTTTATGACTTTTCGTTAAAACTAACCATTTACGTTTTACCCCATTTCGCCCGTACAGAATATGTTTCAAAACGCAAACGGTGAGGTGAGGATACATAATAAACTGGTACTAAATTCACTGTTCTTAAAAAAAAAAGTTCTAGGAGGTGTGTGAAGTCCACCAATTCGCACTTGGCCAGCGCGGTGGACTATGGCCTAAACTCTCTCATTCTGAGAGCAGACCCGTGCCCAGCAGTGGGACAATAATGGGTTGACGAGAGAAAATGCACTGATCGTGAAAACGACGCAGCCAAATTTTTCCTAAATATAAACATTTCGCTGTGACGTCATGATAAAACGATACGTGATTTATTTATACAAACAGGAAAAATATCAAATTTCTATGAAACTCTGCAAAAGTGGCCTTTTGCAGCATTTCGTAAAAGAGAATAGGTTTCATAAAAAAGAGTAGAAAAATTCCTTCAAAGCTAAATAAATACAATGTTAGTTGTTGTTTCGAAACAATTCCGAAAGTCGTGTAAGACGTTTTCAAAGTTTCCAAAAGTTGTACTAAGATAAGCTAACGTCACCAGCTATTCCGATGAGGGTGGGACGTCCTGATTTTCAAGGTGTTGAGGATGCCCCTACATTTACACCTGATTGGGATACTAATGAAATGAAATGAAATAAAATGTCTTTATTTTGTATTATAGGCCTACGGGGGCACTTACAAATTGTCAGTTACATTTTTTTCTTACACTACCACCGGATCGGAACACGCTGAGTTTCTTGCCGGATCTTGTCAGTATCCGGCAAGAAACTCAGCGGGTTTGTCTTTTTTTCTTATTTATAACATGTCCCGAAAAATCAATAACTTTAATAACTAAATGAAAATAGATTATTTAAACTTATAAACCACGTTAATAAGTTAATATTTAGAACAGGCGGTAGAACCAATTCTACCAGGGTGGTAAAATGGCCACCCTTATATCTACCGCGAAGCAATTCTTGCGTTTCAGTGGAAGGGTGCGGTTACCGAATCACTTGTATATGAGGCGGCCATCTTAATCCTCGGGAGTAGCAACGCATCTATGATCGACTTCAGATAGAAACCTTGTTCTATTAAGTTATTATAAGAACTTATAGATGTTCATGGGCGGCAGTGACTACTTACCATCTGGTGGACAGCATGCTCGTTTCGTACTTCAATCAGATAAAAAAAACTTAAAGTACAATATAATTGTATCATTTGGCGATGTTTATTGGTCCAGCAAAACTTTTTATCATTATTTAGGATTAAACAATATTTATTTTTTAGTTTTTTTTTTTGCCCCGATCTAAAACCCTACACCCCGATCTTCTTATAACTTCTGCTCCAATACAGAATAATCCCGACCTGGTTTTTCTTTTTTCTCGAGGGTTAACCCTTCAAAAGGTACCCGAAGCCGTATGGGCTGTGCCAGTTTAAGGTGGGATTTACTGCACTAAAACCCACCCGGGAATTCATAATTTTCAAAGGAACGCAATCGAAATCCTCTGAGCGCGTTGCCCCAACGGGCTCCAGGCAGGTGAACTGTTGAGTCCATCGCACCTTCTGGGCTGTACTTACAGTGGTATGCGAATATAGAACAAAATTTGACGACCAAAAAAGAAAGTCGTACCACGGTCCACAATTCCTCAGTGCCTGAAGTCGAAATTATTCGAGCAATGTGTGTTGCCAGTGATGACCTACGGCGCCGAAACTTGGTCCTTCACTGCAGGCCTCATTCGGAGGCTCAGGGTCGCTCAGCGTTGTATGGAGAGGGTTATGCTCGGAATTTCGCTACGAGACATGATCCGTGACCATGAAATCCGTAGACGAACAAAGCTTACCGACATAGCTCTCAAAATTAGTAAGCTGAAGTGGCAATGGGCCGGCCACATCGCTCGTAGGACCGATAACCGATGGGGAAGGAAAGTGTGGCGACCACGTTTAGGCAAAAGGAGCATGGTCGCCCCCGCCCCCACCAGGTGGACCGAAGACCGAAAACCTGAAGAGGACAGCGGAAAACCATTGGATTCAGAAGGTACAGGACCGGTTGGAGTAGCGTCATTTAGGGGAGGCCTATCTCCAGCAGTGGACCTCAAAGGGCTGATGGATGGATGGACTACTCTTATAGCAACTCCCATGTTGACATTAAATAAAAAACAAAACCGAATATTCGCATTCGCATTCGCGAATGATCAAATACCCACATTCTTTACATCACTAGTACGAGTACATAGTAAAAGTCTTTACGAGCTAAGATTAAATCAACATTGTTATGTTTACCCTTCCCGAGATCTCGTTCGTTGTTTTAAGGTCGGGGTAAAGCAATGTAATGTAATGTACAAAAGTAATAAAATTCTCGGAAATTTTCCGTCAACATTTGCTTTACGACGTTAAAATGTACATTAAAATGTCAAAGGCACATGAGTCAATAGTGTGAGCCTCTTTTCCGTCCCTGTAGTTACGGGATCAGAATAGGACTACGGAATCCCCGTCGTAAGAGGCGACTAAAAGGGGCTTCAAGGGTTGCGGGCGGCTAGAGTGGGAGCTCGAACTGTTTTATCAGACGTCCCCGGGAAGGACGGCGGTTTGCGTGGTCGCATACCGTCGTAAAGACCAGACGGAGCCGTGGGCCAAGCTGCTCACCTGGAAGGAGCCCGATGGAGCAACGCGTTTAGAGGACTTCGGTTGCGTTCCTTTGGTTATCCGGACTCCTCTTTGTACCACTGAGGACGGTCTTAGTGCGGTAAAAGTCTCACATAACTCTGCGTCGCTCCCACGGCGTTGGGTAACGTTGAAGGTTTCCCTCTCGAGAACAAAATAAAGGCGCCGCTTTTTAATATTAATAAGGAATACTTATTAATAATATAAATGCGAAAGTTTGTGAGGATGTATGTGTGTTTGTTCCTCTTTCACACAAAAATTAGCGGTCGGATTTCACTGAAATTTAGCACATACATAATTTAGTAACTTAGTAGACGTGGCCGAAGAGGGCAACGTTACAGGAACAACTACTAGTTAATTATAATCCAGCAGAACCTAATGAAAATAATAAACCTAATCTAATGGTTATAAAGAATATAACCTTTTTTTTTTTGTTTACGAGGGGGAAACCTTCAAAAGGTACCCGACATCGTGGGAGCCACGCGGGTTATGTGGGATTCTTACCGCACCAAAACCCCCCCGGTTGCTGTCCTCAGCACTGTGTGGAGTACCCCGAGATCTCCAACGGAACACAGCCGGATTCCTCTGAGCGCGATGCCCCCCCTTTGGGCTCTACCATGGTGAGCGTTTCGGCTCCTCTCAGGTGGGCGGCTGTGCCCACCGCTCCACCTTGTCAACGGTATGCGCCACACGCCACCGTCCTTCCCGGGATCGCCTGGCTAGACGGTTCAAGCTCTCACTCTAGCCGCCCGCAACCCCGAAAGCCCCTTTTAGTCGTCTCTTACGACAGGCAGGGGTTGCCGTAGCCCTATTCTGATCCCGGAGCTACAGGGACGATTTTAAGTTTGACTAACGGAGGTTTTACTGTTACGATAGACTATACAGTACGTATAATAGTACAACAAGTATATCGTAATATAATTTCGTTTACGAATAAGTAAACAAGTTAGAAATAATTATCTTGTAAAAAGTTTCTTTTACGATTCAAGTATCGTTCAAAAATTAATGTAGGTAATAAAATTATACGTGGGAGGGACCTACATCATCTTTGCTTTTAACTTAAAGATAAAATTATAGACAAACAATTTTAATTATTACTTACTAATTATTTCTTTTTCTAATATAATATTCTATTCTATAAATATTAATTTTCATGTTGAATATTATTTATGTTTATTTAATTAGTAAACGTTATTTTATTTTCGTGAAATTTCAATTATACATTTCTAATTATTTATTTTTGTAGTACACGATTCTACGTCTGTACATGAACATAATGTTTAATATTTAATGTACATTTAATTACTTAATAGCTCTCAAAGTTAGCAAGCTGAAGTGGCAATGGGCCGGCCACATCGCTCGTAGGACCGATAACCGATGGGGAAGGAAGGTCCTCTAGTGGCGACCACGTTTAAGCTTTGGCAAAGGGAGATCTCCCGCCAGGCTAGGTGATCATGCCTGGGGAGCGGCCGTGCTCCGACAGTTGTTGTTCGGAACTTGTATATATGCGGGGTATTGAAAATGCTTCGATAGCGTGTTTCAGAATACTAGTAGCGCCATCTCTTGATGAGTAGCGTGAAGTCGCCACATCACCCCCTGCTCAGACCGGAGGTCGATAGGTCCGCGAGTCTTCGCTGCAAGTACCGTTGGATCGCCCTCTATCTGCAGTGAGTCGAGATGGGAGGGCGAAGTCCGGTCTTGGGAAGCCCTCTATCCTCGGTGAGTCGGGATGTGAAGGTGGAACGAAGTGTGGAGGCGAGCAATGTCTGCTCAAGCCGTCCGTGATGTCGCGGAGAGCAGCTGGACCAGGCACAGGAAGCGTTTCGGAATGTGCTGCGTTGCACCTGATGAGCTGCTGATCAGATGTTCTGATGCTGCAGTCCATCCAGGGTGTGATGTTGCCACCATCGAGAAGGGACATGTTCTTGTCAGGGGTCACCACTTTGGCAAAGGGAGATCTCCCGCCAGGCTAGGTGATCATGCCTTATTTTTTTTTTTTTTTTGTTGACGGGGAGGAAACCTTCAAAAGGTACCCGGAGCCTTGAGGAGAGACTCCGGGTTATGTGGGATTTTTACCCACTAAAACCTCCTCGGTGGCCTTCCTCAGCGCTTGTAGGGGACCCCGGGACCTCTAAAGAAAACGCGCCAGTACCCCCTAGCGCAGCACCCCTCATGGGCTCGTCTCTTAGGGGACATGTAGCTGTCCCCCTGCATCTTCCGGTGTCTACGGCGACATGCAGCCACACATGCCACCGTCCTTCTCGGGGTTGCTGGCTGGGCGGTTCGAGCTCCCTCTCGAGCCGTCCGCAACCCCAGGAGCCCCCTTTTAGTCGCCTCTTACGACAGGCAGGGGATACCGTAGCCGTATTCTACTCCCCGACTACAGGGAGTAGGTGATCATGCCTGGGGAGCGGCCGTGCTCCGACAGTTGTTGTTCGGAACTTGTATATATGCGGGGTATTGAAAATGCTTCGATAGCGTGTTTCAGAATACTAGTAGCGCCATCTCTTGATGAGTAGCGTGAAGTCGCCACAAAGCAAAAGGAATACAGATCGCCCCCCACCAGGTGGACCGATGACTTGAAGAAGACAGCGGGAAACCGTTGGATTCAGAAGACAGGACCGGTTGGAGTAGCGTCATTTAGGGCAGGCCTATGTCTAGCAGTGGACCTCAAAGGGCTGATCGATGGATGGATGGAAATTACTTAATTACATTTCAAAACTTCGTCAGCTAGTGCTTAAATTATTAACCTAAAGTATACTTCAAATACATAAACTTTCTAACTATTCATAGCCAATTGTTCGAAGGTCATTTGCCCTTTACTGTGTTTAGAGGATCACTAACAAAGACATTTTACGAGCTCAAGATGCTAATTCCATTTTGTTGTTACCCTTTCAAACACAACTGTTGTCATAAACAACAATTGTTGCGAAATTACACGATAAACAATAATGGCTGTCGTAAATTTTATCACATTAACCTTTTCACGTCAAAGGAAATCATTTTAGGCATTATACGTACAAGTATTTTCGAAAAGAGGTTGTTATTTATTGACCGAATTCCAAAAAGGGGAGATTCTCAATTCGTCTGTATTTTTTTAGTAAAATGTGTTTTGATATAGGTATGTCGGCACGACACCGCGTATTTATGAAAAACACTTCGCCGAAAATAATTATTTTAGTTTGTTTAAAGATCTAAAATTGTTTGTTTAATAATTAGCAATATTTAGTGATTTTTAGAATTGTAATTTAGTTTACCTTCCATAAATTTATTATTGTCACCTCACCAAACATTATTATAAAAAGGCGAGCGTCTGTCGGTAGAAAAAGATTCTTGTTTAACCGTCGAAGCGATCGGACCTCCTCAAGTGTGAATAAATGGAAGAAGAATAACTCCTGTGGGTGTGGGTGTAACTTGAAATCTTCAAACGGACAGTAATGAAGACTCCTGGCCTTCCTGACGTCACACTCACCTCACTTCGTTATATACTATTGTTAATATTCAGTATTGAAAACGTAAGCAAAGGCTACCTATGTATCTAACAGACCTAGCGCCCGCGATTAGACCTTTGTTAAATTATAAAAGTTGAGAGTTTCTCCATTAATGCCACTAATACAGGTTTATAAAGGTGGTAGAATTGTTTGGGTACACTCTGAAAACAACACCGTCCTACTGGGAAGCAAAACCCTTTTGTTTTTTGTCCTCAAGGGAGCAACCTTCGAACATTAAGATAATATGTACTAATACTTTAGTACATATTATCTCAATGCCTTCGAAAGGTACCCTACGCCGTGGGAGCGCCGCAGGCTTATGTGGGATTTTTACCGCACCAGAACCCACCCGGTGGCCGCCGGCCGTTCGGGATCTCCAACGGAACCTAACCTGTGTCCTCCGAGCGCGATGCCCTTTTCGGGCTCTTCCTTGGTGAACCTATACTCTCATCGCACCTTGTGTCCTTTACGGCGACAATCGATCACACATGCCACCGCATTTCCCGGGGTCGGTTGTACGGCCCCCACGGTCGAGCTCCCACTCTAGTTTTAGTCGCGTCTTACGACAGGCACGGGATACCGTAACCCATTTTAGTCCCGGAACTACAGGGACAAGGGAGGCAAGAACGCTACTGCGTAGTGTAGGTACCTGCCACCCGAAGCTAAATATAATTCGCCGCCCAATTAGTCGAAAAAAAGCCGGCAAAAAACGTTTCCAAATCTAAATATTTTGCCACCCCCTAAATACACGCGGGTGCGCAATTGAGTTTCGAAGTTATTCATTTTTTCACTCAAGAAGTTTCTATATCTCGATTTGATAAAAAAAAAATGACAAATCTAACAAAAAATCCCGCTTTTTTCACTAAAGAAATTTCTAAATCCCAATTTAATAAAAACAATCTGGCAACGCTGGTAAGTGAAACATGCTTATCCGAGGCGGTCCAACATAATCCTCAGAGAAAGCAATACATCTTTTCCTAACCTCAGATAAAACTCAGATCCTATCTGGTTTTCTTATAAATGCCCATGGGCGGCAGCAACTTACCGTCAAGTTGCCTGCATGCTCGTTTGCTACTTCCATATGATTAAAAATAGCTAATCTAAAAATTATACGGGTAAAAACGACCCTCAGAAACGAGGTACCAAAGGTGGATAACAATTTAAATTTGTTCAAATACAAAGCACGTCATCAGATACGTAAAATAACATGACGTCATTTACCTGGAAGACCTGCTGTGGACCCTCGGGGGATCTCCGGCTTCCCCCGCACTGACGGTCGGCCACCAGCCAATGAGCCGGGAGGCACAACTGCGGACAAAGACATGTAATTACTTACTAATACATTACTTACAAAACAATACACGCTTTCTACACTCATAGCCTCACATTAAGATTTTCTCCTATGTCGTGGGTGCCATGGACACACACAAGACGATACACAAACACCCAGACCCAGAACATGAATCTAAACTCATCATTAGACACCTGTCTGGGGGATCGAACCCGGAAGCCATTGCGCGTCAGATCGGTTTGGTAACCCCTCTTTCAGGGTACCGGTAAACCAAATTTTTTTAGACAACAGCCGCAAAACCTTATTTTCCTGATCATGAAATATAAAAGGTACACGAATGTAGTTGAACTTATCAACTGTATTTCTGTATTTATTTAACAGGGTACGAACATTCGTGCCCTATTAAATAAATATATATACCATACTAGCAGAATACCCAAAATAAGAAAAACAAAAATGATTTGTTGAGTGTTACGTTAATTAGCGAACGTTGTCATCTTGACAAAACAAAGCAACAATGTTCGCTTTGTCATGAGTGATGTCATATGGATCTGACAGTATCATATGTATGAACTTATTAGATCCTATTTAATATGCTGAGGGCTTAGTAGAGATGAAATTATGAGATTTGTTTATTTTTAGATTGATCGCACAGAATAAATGGCACCTTGGTTTGTCATTTTTTTTTTCTTTGGTCAACCCATTATTGTCGCATTGCTGGGCACGGGTCTTCGCTCAGAATGAGAGAGTTTAGACCATAGTCCACGCCGCTGGCCAAGTGCGAATTGGCGGACTTCACACACCTCGGAGATTTTTTTTTAAAGAACTGTCGGGTGTATAAGTTTTTTCACGATGTTTTTCTTCACCGAAAAGCAGTGATAATTAATTTCTAATTTGTAAAAATTGACAATTTGTCAACATTAGGATTACATAAATTCTTAAGAATTATATAATATATAATATTTACTAGTCACAAGTATATTTAATATCACTCATCATCAAGTGGACAGCATACTCGATCGGATAAAAATAAAGAAATAAAAAGTTTGTGAAATTAACTAACATGCGTAATGCATATGCATTACCGTGGTAGTATGTAGACGTAACCTATGTTACGTCTACATACTACCACTGCAATAGTTTCCACTAAGTAAATATAACTATCTACAAAACTACCACAACTTTTATTCAGTTCGGACCGAAGTGACGTCATTAATTACCGAGCGTCGACAACTCTTGACAAAACAAAGCAATGTTCGCTTTGTCACGAGTTACACGGATGCGACAGCGACAAATTGTTTCGTGCGAGAGAACTCTTTAGTGTTCCTTCTATACTTTTATAAATAAGTAGCGTAGTCCTGTGACTGTCTGCTTCGGTGACGTTTACTACAGTGATGCGTATCTTATATGTTTGTCCAGATCATGAATTGTGTGCCAAATTTCACGTTAACCGACCAGAATTTTTACTCGAAAAAGTCTTTAACATATGTACATACGTTCATACAAATTTTCGCATTTAAAATATTATTAACATGTTTAAATGTAGTTCTTATTAAGTAAATATGAGTATCTACAAAACTACCACAACTTTTATTCAGTTCGGACCGAAGTGACGTCATTAATTACCGAGCGTCGACAACTCTTGACAAAACAAAGCAATGTTCGCTTTGTCACTAGTAACACGGATGCGACAGCGACAAATTGTTTCGTGTGAGAGTACTCTTTAGTGTTCCTTCTATACTTTTATAAATAAGTAGCATAGTCCTGTGACTCTGCCTGCTTCAGTGACGTTTAATACAGTGATGTGTATCGTATGCGTTTGTACAGGTCATGAATTGTATGCCAAATTTCAACGTTAACCGACCATTATTTTTTACTTGAAAGAGTCATTAACATATGCACATACATTCTTACAAATTTTCGCATTAAAAATATTAATAACATGTTTAAATGTAGTTCTTATTAAGTAAATATGAGTATCAACAAAACTAGCACAATTTTATTCAGTTCGGACCAAAGTGACGTCATTAATTACCGAGCGACGACAACTCGTGACAAAACAAAGCAATGTTCGCTTTGTCACGAGTAACACGGATGCGACAACAACAAATTGTTTTGTGTGAGAGAACTCTTTAGTGTTCCTTCTATACTTTTATAAATAAGTAGCGTAGTCCTGTGTAACTCTGCCTGCTTCAGTGACGTTTAATACAGTGATGTGTATCTTATGCGTTTGTACAGGTCATGAATTGTATGCCAAATTTCAACATTAACTGACCAGTATTTTTTACTTGAAAGAGTCACAAACATATGCACGAACATCCTTACAATTTTTTGCATTTAAGATATTATTAACATGTTTAAATGTAGTTCTTATTAGGGAATATGGGTGTCTACAAAACTAGCACAATTTTATTCAATTCGGACCGAAGTGACGTTATTAATTACCGAGCGTCGACAACTCTCGACAAAACAAAACAATACTCGCTTTGCCACGAGTAACACGGATGCGACAACAACAAATTGTTTTGTGTGAGAGAGCTTTTTAATGTGTCTTACGTAATTTTTATAAATAACTAGCTGATTTCCGCGACTCCGCCTGATTCGATCACTTTTACCACGGTGATGAGTATCACATATGTTAACTCAAGGCATAAATTGTCTTTTTTTATCTGATTGAAGTAGGAAACAAGCATGTCCACCTGATAGTAAGTGGTCAATGCCTCCCATGAACATGTGTGAGCAACTTCAAATAGAAAATGGGTTCTATCTAAAGTCAATCAAAGATGCGTTGCTACTCCTGAGGGCTATGATTGTTGCCTCATATAAAAGTGTGTCGCCAACCACACCCTTCCATCGAAACGCAAGAAATGATTCACGGTGGAAATAGGTGTGGCGGTGGTACTTCCCCGGTCTAACTACACTGCTTCTACCACCTATAAACTATCAGGTGGACTCCGTGCCCGTTTGCGATTTCAATTTAAAAAAAAGGTCCACACCTTTTTTTAAATTGAAGTCGCAGCGGACAATGGTTCCTCTAGAGTCGAATCACGAAAGGTTTTAACATTATTATCATTGCATTTTAAAAATCTGAATAATTACCGGGTAATTTGGAGGGCTGCTTCTTATGTTCATCCTCACTGTCTTCTTCGGATGAGCTCGGGTCGATCATCCTGTTGTCTCTGGAACAATTCAGAACAATTGTTAGACCAATACTATCCTTTCAATAATAATAATACACACATATTAAATTAATAATTAAAGGTAAACTTAAAAAAAAAAAAAAAAAATAATTTACCAAAAAATACAACAGACTTTCACGTCACATAAAAGCATAAAAGCACAAAAAATATATATATTGGGATTAAAACATATACAGTACATAGACCCGCAGCCATAACTCAAGAGTTTTCGCTGGATCACAACGAAGAAAATAAGAATGTCCTATATGAGCGCCCTTTTCAGAACTACCTATGTACTAGTTCCGTGTATGTTCTAAACCACCAAAAATATATATATTTTTTACTTTTTGTGGCATGGAAGTTTTATTATATTTATTACTATTTTTCATAAAATATTTTTTTATACTTTTTCGTGATGATATTTGTATTAAAATTATATCATCCATCCATCCATCAGCCTTTTGATGTCCACTGCTGAACATAGGCCTCCCCTAAATGGCACCACTCCCACCGGTCCTGTGCCCTCTGAATCCAACGGTTTCCCGCTGTCTTCTTCAGGTCATCGGTCCATCTGGTAGGGGGGCGACCTATACTCCTTTTGCCTAAACGTGGTCGCCACTCGAGGACCTTCCTTCCCCATCGGTTATCGGTCCTGCGAGCGATGTGGCCGGCCCATTGCCACTTCAGCCTACTAATTTTGAGAGCTATGTCGGTAAGCTTCGTTCGTCTACGGATTTCATCGTTGCGAATCCTGTCTCGTACCGAAATTCCGAGCATAACCCTCTCCATAGCACGCTGAGCGACCCTGAGTCTCCAAATGAGGCCTACAGTGAAGGACTACGTTTCGGCGCCGTAGGTCATCACTGGCAACACACATTAAAATTATATAACTAAGTTTATTTTTCCTCGCATTTTTCAAAGTACAACACAGCAGTAATAGAATTTTGTAGACCAGAAATTTAGCACCATTTCAAATGGACGACGAAGACCTTAAAACCTTCAAAAGCTTGTAGATAGCTATTCCAGAACGAAGGCCAAGTTATTTGAAATTCAGATATTATGCAAAGTTTTAAAATACTCCGGCATCCGAGTGTCGCTAGTTCTATAACTTTGCCAAAGTTCCGAGTTTAAAATATTGCATTTTAAACTCAGAACTCTCGAATTTTGCTCTGAACATTTTTCTCGGTCAGTTGAGTATGTGTTTATTCTAAATGTATTTCTAAAGTTATTCTCTTGATTAGCTTAAGAACAATATGAACATTTTTGTTGTCTTAATTTTTTATGTAGATGGTGACGACCCGCGTGGCGGTGCGGGTACCATACCGGTCTGACACGCAGTGGGTTCCAGGTTCGATTCCTAGCCAGACAGTTAGGTGAATGATGAGTATAGATTCTTATTCTGGGTCTAGGTGTACACAAACGTGTATTTGTGTTAGTGTCTATTCATGGCACCCGTGACACAGGAGAAAATCCTACTGTGGGACTATGAGTGTAGAAAGCGTAGAAGGTACTAGGTTAGAAGAATGCCAGTTCACTCCCGAGGACTATGATGGTCGCGTCATATACAAGTGTGCCGGAAACCACACACTCCAAACGAAACGCAAGAAATGCTTCACGCTAGAAATAGGTGTGGCGGTGGTACCTCCCCGGTCGTACTACACTTGTTCTACCACCTGGTATATAGAACCTCATTACCATTACACTAATAACATGCCCTATGAACATGATTATTGATCGCTCCACAATGGAAGTGATATTACAATGCACTACACAATAGAACGAAACCACTCATTCTAATTCGAATATCGTTCCTGTGGTATTGTATTATAAAGTACTGCCTTTTTACCCGACTGGGTTAGAGGAGGGAATGTTTTTCAAGCATACTATTTTTTATTAAAATTAAAATTCAATATTTATTACACTATTCTTCAAAGCCTTTGATCAGATGCTCTTTTGAGTGATTCTTATTATAGATTATTAGTTTTGTCGGTAACTTTTTACTTGGTGAATATGACCTTTTTTTTTTTCTTCGATGGGGTAAACCTTCAAAAGGTACCCGACGCCGTGGGAGCGACGCAAGGTTATGTGGGATTTTTACCGCACTAAAACCACCCCGGTGGCTGTCCTTGGCCCTACTAAGAGTGAGACGTGAGTCCTAATTGGGGCCTTAGTAAGCGCTTGAAGGGAACCACGCAAGGGAAACAACGCGCCGCGCGTTCTACAAGAGATCCCGGGGTGTCACCGAGGGGGGTTTTAGTGAGTGAAAACCTCACATAACATTGACCTTTCCCCAGAAGGTCGGGTACCTTTTGAACTTCCCCCCCCCCCCCCCATGAATGTATATTGTACCATTTGACACACACTACAACCCAAAGGGTTTAATGAATTATGACACACGACATAATGAAATCATCTTAGTTTATAGTGACATAAATTAAAGAAAGAAAGAAAAGTTTATTCCAACTATTAATAGTACTACATGCTATTAACATTCATTACAATTGATACATCTGGAAGTGAGCAGTGATAGCCTAATGGTTGAAACTTGCCCTCTCGATCGGGAGGTCCGAGGTTCAAATCCAGGCACGCACCACTGATTTATATGCGTATTATAAATTAATTATCACTGCTTTTCGGTGAAGGAAAACATCGTGAGGAAACCTACACACCCGAGAGTTCTTAAAAAAAAGTTCTCGGAGGTGTGTGTGAAGTCCACCAATTCGCACTTGGGCAGCGCGGTGGACTATGGCCTAAACTCTCTCATTCTGAGAGAAGACCCTTGCCCAGCAGTGGGACAATAATGGGTTGATGGGATGGGACAGCTGGAAATGGGCACACTCAACATATGTCGCAGAGAACTGCGACCGTTGATTTTCAGTGCAACCCAGTGATTAATTAGTTAATTTTGGAACGGTTTTGATTTCATAATAATTTCTCGTATTCTGATAATTAATTTCGAAGCGGGATACTTTATTTGATTGAAGTGGGAGAGTTCATTTCCTTAATGATTAACTTTATATAGAACTTTATATAGAAAAAAAGACAAACCCGCTGAGTTTCTTGCCGGATCTTCTCAGTTGAGGTCGTATTCCGATCCGGTGGTAGTATAAGAAAAAAAATGTAACTGACAATTTGTAAGTGCCCCCGTAGGCCTATACAAAATAAAGACATTTCATTTCATTTCATTTCAACCCATGTTCTTACAGCTTACAGATGTCTATGTTTGCTGCTTTAATGTTTAAAAAATATTAATGAAATGACATGTAAAAAATGCCATCAACATATACCCACTCGTCTATTACTCATATTGATCCCTAAATTATCTTTCATTGTACCTTATACTAAAAGTTAAAAGTAAATAATCCCACATAGCACTTAATATTTGGGCTCTTAATTCTCGAGGGTTTCTGAGTAGGAAACAAAATACCGTTAGATTCTCAGCCCAATTAACTAGCTAATTAATTATTTTGACACGAAACAAATGAAGGGGAATTGTAGGAAAAGAAAACAGAAATATGCCGCGTAATTAATGATGTAAGAACAAGCTACAGCTACGTAAATAGAACGTCTGAGAAAAGTATTTGTCTTTTTCCGACGACGTCAGTAGGAGGGTAATCTTTTCGAACCAGTGCCGGATTAGTCACATAGCAAGAGTAGCAAATGTAACGGCCCCTCGTACAGAAGGGCCCCGCGGCCCATCATCTACGTGCTATTTTTATTTTACTATCTTTACTATCCTAAAAAAAAAAAAACTGAAAGAACATAAAGAAAGTGTCATCTCTAAAATTTCCCAGATTAAATCCAGAAAAGTTTACTATTGACAGTTTTGTTTTTAATACCCTACTTAAGGCACTGGCACCTTTGAAGGTAGTAGAACCAGTGCAGTTCGACCGGGGAAGTACCACCGCCACACCTATTTCTAGCGTGAAGCACTTCTTGCGTTTCGATAGAAGGGTGTGGTTGCACACTTTTACATGGGGCGACCATCACAGTCCTCGGGAGTAGCAACGCATCTGTGATCTGTGTGTTCTGTATGAAGTTGATTACAGATGTCCATGGGCGGCAGTGACCACTTACCATCAGGTGGACTGCATGCTCGTTTGCTACTTCAGTCAAATAAAAATAAAAAATAATGCAAACTATGGGCCTTCTGTCAGAATTTGCTACAGGCCCCGCGCTGACCTAATCCGGCACTGTTTCGAACGTATGTATGTACATAGCGTTTTTTTGACACACGCTACAATTGTAGGTGGTAGAACCAGTGTAGTTCGACCGGGGAAGTACCACCGCCACACCTTTTTTTATTTTTTCATTTCTAGCATAAAGAATTTCTTGCGTTTCGATGGAAGGGTGTGGTTGCCGGCACACTTTTATATGAGGCGACCATAATAGTCCTCGGGAGGAGCAACGCATCTGTGATTGACTTCACACAGAATCCATATTGGCAGTGACCGCTTACCATCAGGTGGACTGCATGCTCGTTTGCTATTTCGATCAGATATACAAAAATCAAACGGCTTGAGGGATTGTAGAATATGAGTATCATATAATTGACTCAGTTGTCAGAGTGGCATGGGTATTTAAATATGGCGTCTGCGACCAGAAACAGTATATAGACTCGACAAATCACTATCCCTCTTCTACTGAAGTTCGGTAAAGAAGACAACCCGAGAATGGCCGTAATAGGCGTTTTTATTTCCCGAAAAGGACGGCGGTATATGTGGTCGCATACCGTCGTAAAGACTAGACGGGCCTAGAGCCCAGCCGCCCATCTGGAAGGAGCCCGATGGGGCAACGCGCTCAGAGGATTATGGTTGCGGTCGGACCGAGTACCCGGAGTCCTCTTTATAGCGCCGAGGACCGGGGGGTTTTAGCGCGGTAAAAATCCCACATAATCCTGCGTCGCTCCCACGGCGTCGGGTACCTTTTGAAGGTTTCCCCCTCGAGAACAAAAAAAAAGGCGTTTTTATTTAGTGCGTATAAATGTACCCTAATCGTTGAAGCTTATCACTCGGACCGCACCCATCTTGTTAAGTCACAAGCATTTCTACACGCAAGCGGTCACTTATCGCGTAATAATATGTAATTGTTTTCGTGTTTTATTAAATGTTTAAATTTAATTGTTCAAGGGAATGGGGATCGTTTGGAAAAACCCTGCCTGGTGACTCATTAAAAAACCGGATAAGTGCGTGTCGGATGACGCAGAGAGGTTCTGTAAATGGAATGAACCTTAATATATAATTATAGACGATACCTAGACGACCCGCATGGCGGGGCGGTTGCCGTCCCGGTCTGACGCGCGGTTCGTACCGGCTTCGATTCCCGGCCGGGCAGGTGTCTGAATGATGACTTTGGATTAATGTTCTGGGTCTGGGTGTGTGTGTGATCGTCTTGTGTGTGTCCATGGTGCCCACGACACAGGAGAGGGTCCTAGTGTGGGGCTATGAGTGTAGAAAGCGTGTGAGAAAGCGTATTTTAGAAACCTATGTAATTTTTATAAAATATCTAGTTGCCCCGGCGTTCGTTCCACCTAAAAGTCAAAAAAGTAGAAAAGGCACAAATGGACGATGGTTCCATTTTTATAAAATTAAAGTAGCAGTTGAGCTTGTAGACCATATAAGAGTAGCGCTAGCCACCCACGATCATCTGTAATCAAACCCAGATAAGATTGAATTGTAACATGACGTGGGTGATAAATGCGTAACTATCTCTGACTACTTTGTTGTAACACATCAAGGATACCTGTTATCAGATTCTTCAAACCAGAACATAATCGAGGGCGTTGATGTTACACGAGAAAATCTATCAGCCTTTGAAAGTCCACTGCTGGACATAGGCCTCCCCTAATCTGCGCCACTTCAACCGCTCCTGCGTCATCTCAATCCAGCGGTTACCCGCCGTCTTCTTCAGGTCATCAGTCCACGTGGTCGGGGGGCGGCCTGCACTCCTTTTGCCCAAACGTGTTACCATTCGAGGACTCTTCTACCCCATCGGTTGTCTGTCGTACAAACGATGTGGCCTGCCCATTGCTACTTCAGCTTACTAATTTTGAGAGCTATGTCGGTAATACGGGAAGATACTGCTACCCATTTTATATTTTTTGTCTTTTTTTTTTTTTTTTTTATTTGACTGAAGTAGCAAACGAGCATGCACTCCACCTGATGGTAAGTGGTCACTGCCGCCCATGGACATCTGTAATCAACTTCATACAGAACATGGGTTCCATCTGAAGTCAATCACAGATGCGTTGCTACTCCTGAGGACTGTGATGGTCGCCTCATGTGAAAGTGTGCCGGCAACCACACCCTTCTATCGAAACGCAAGAAATGCTTCACGCTAGAAATAGGTGTGGCGGTGGTACTTCCCCGGTCGAACTACACTGGTTCTACCACCTTGTCTCCTAGTCTCCTTACGACATCCACGAGAAAATAGGGAGCACCAATCTCTCTTTTCCCGTGGAAGGGTTTTTGTTTCAAGCACACTACACGGTAAATACTGCTTTTGTCTGTTTCTAGCGTGAAAGAGTTCTTGCGCTTTGGTGGAAGTATGTGGTTGTCGACTCGCTTTTATATGAGGCGATCATTTTTGTCCTGGTGAGTAGCATCGCATCTGTGATTGCCTTCGGAGAGATTTGTTTTGCATGAAGGCACTTACAAATGTCAATTAAGATGTAAATATGTCGACGAGCCCCTAGAACAAAATCGTATATGAAAAATTACCAATTTACAGTACGAAGCTTAGAAGTTTTGTGGACATACAAACATTGATTACTGACGCCAAGAAAGACGATCTATGGAAAATCATTGTAATAGCCATTTAGGAACTTATTGAATAATTTCCTAAATAGCTATTACAATTAACTATTACAATAAACAAAGCTATATACTTTAAATTGGTGTATTTTCATATACCATTTTGTTCTAGGGTCCCGTCGATATATTATTTATGTATTACATATGTATGGTGTAAAAATAATAAAAGTCGTGCTAAATATGAACATGAGAAAACGTTTAGAATTCTAAATTATAACGGAAGTGTTACAAAGAAGGTCATTTACTCAAAAATAGGTTACTGAGTTCTCGTCTAAACGTTGTTTTTCAGTGTATTTATCTTGTGAAAACTCATTCAGAAGTTTCTTTGGTTAATGTTTTGAAAGACCGCGTAACTTAGCGAGACACATTTTTAACGTGGTTGGAAGCTTTGTAGTTCGACTTCAGGGGTACCAACTCACTGTTATTCCTACCAATTAATAGCATTGTGAAGCACTAATGTGTTTTAGTAGTAAGGGAGATATATATACTTATATGTTTAGGAGCCATTCCAACTTCGTCCTGAGATGTAGCAACGCATTTGGAGCCAATTTCAGGTAAGATTAGTGGGCAGGCTTATTACATGTCCCTGTAGTTCCGGGACCAGAATAGGGCTACGGTACTCTCTGCCTGTCATAAGAGGTGACATAAGAGGTGAAAATTCGAAAATATTATATCAATCTGTGTTAAATAATCGTCAAATAAAGAGACAGAGAGAGTCGATTTTGACTCACGACTCTCTCGTTCTCACTTCGAAAAAGATGGCTTCAAACCGTTTAGGAGAAGAATTTCTCTCGTTTGATCCTTCCACATGAACGGTTAGCACTTCGAAGCTCTGCTTTCGGCTAGCGAGAAACCCATAACTTTTCTTGCAGTAGATGCTCCTCCCTAAAACTGTTTTTTGCCGCCATATAAATCACGTTTTTTTATCTCATTGAAGTAGCAAACGAGTATGCAGTCTACCTGATGGTCTACCTGATGGTCACTGGTGTAGGTGCGGTCACTGCTGCCCATGGACATCTGTAAGCAACTTCATATAAGATATGGGTTCTATCTGAAGTTAATCTCAGATGCGTAGCTACTCCGGAGGACTAAGATGGTCAGCTCATATAAAAGTGTACCGGCAAACATATCCTTCTATCGAAACGCAAGAAATGTTTCACGCTAGAAATAGGCGTAGCGGTGTCCCCAGTCGAACTACATTAGTTCTACCACCTGGAAAAAAATGCTAAACGGATTTCAAACCTTTTCTAAACCATATGAATATATATTTTCTTCGCTTAAGCTCATAGTGTCCAAAACAAAAGGCTATGAGTATAGAATGCGGTACTTATGTATGAATCGCGCATACCCTGCGGCTTGTGGAGATCGTAACTGATCTACAAAGATAAGCAGTGTCCGACGCAGTAGATGTGGCTAAATCGCTAGCGGCTAAACATTTGTACCTCTTTGAATACTAAATTACACTAGACATGAAAGAGACTTACTATTTTAAGTTCCATTTAAAAGACTACTCTACTCTATCGACTCATGACTTGAACAATTATTGTATAATACAAGGCAGGAGAGGAAATTCGAATTGTATTCATGATTTGTCCGGACTAGGCCCGGTCTAGTCCGGTTGGTCTGGTGAGTCGGTCGGTTGGTCTGGTGAGAGAGGACCGGACACTAGTCCAGACCTCTCTCTCATCAATCTATTATTGGCCCACTGCTAGGCACGGGTCTTCTCTCAGAATGAGAGAGTTTAGGACATAGTCCACCGCGCTGGCCAAGTGTGAATTGATGGACATCTCTAGTGAAGACTATTATTTGGAATCACGAAAAAACTTTAGAAATCAGTATCCACTTAAAGTAGTTAATTTTCATAACAAAAGTACACCAAAAAGTTGACCTTCTTTTTGTAAAGTCGATTAAAAAGCCAGAGGTAGTTTTGAGATAATCTACCTTATAATGAAAATTACTTCAATATTTTTCCACAACACCGAACCCTAGTGATGAATTTGATAAAAGAGCAAAAATTTAAAATAGAAACAACATATTTTATACAAAAAGCTACAACTGACCGAGTCGCGTGGGTTTCGTCAGATAAGAATAAAATAAATGTAACTACAGCTCGGGTATAAAGGTCACTCAATAACACTCCAGTTGGCGATCAGATGAACTGAATAATAACGTCCATTTGGAATATAATTTTAGCCTAACTAGACAGCGGCTAAGAATAATGAGGGTAGATTGCTGACGAAAGTGGCGCCACCATTTGACGTATCCTTCTCTACGTAATTGGATTTTTTCACATTCTATCGTCTTTTTTTTTTTTTTGTTTCGAGGGGGATACCTTCCAAAGGTACCCGACGCCGTGGGAGCGACGCAGGGTTATGTGGGATTTTTACCGCACTAAAACCCCCCGGTGACCGTCCTCGGCGCTGAAAAGGAGGACTCCGGGATCTCGAAACGACTTCAACCGGAATCCTCCGAACGCGCTGCCGTATCGGGCTCCTCTTAGATGGTCGGCTGGGCCCACCGCTCCGTCTAGTCTTTACGACGGTATGCGACCACACATACCGCCGTCCTTCCCGGGATTGCCTGACCGAACGGTTCGAGCTCCCACTCTAGCCGTCTGCAACCCCGGAAGCCTCTTCTAGTCGCCTCTTACGACAGGCAGGGGATAACGTAGCCCTATTCTGACCCCGAGGCTACAGGGACACATTCTATCTTCTGCCCGCGACTTCACATAGGTACGTTAATTCTGTAACTCTTGTAAAAACTGGTATACTCGCAAGTCTGTCTATTGCTTATACATAGTACGCTTTCACGCTTTCTACACTCATAGACCTACACTAGGTTTCTGCTGTGTCGTGGGTACCATGGACACACACAAGACGAATACACAAACACCCAGACCCAGTATATGAATCTAAACTCATCATTCGGATACCTGTCTGGCCGGGAATCGAACCCGGCACCCATTGCGCGTCAGACCGGTATGGTAACCGCTCCGCCATGCGGGTCGTCAAAATATATCTATCTATTTCAGAAAAATCCGAACGAAAATGCATGAAAGAGTAACAAACACACATAAATCGTCACAAATTTTAACGTTAATAATATTAATACGATTAATACCAGAATTAACGAAATTTTACTTAAAATATAATATGGCTTTATAATACAGGTTTTCGTCTTTTTAAACAAAGCTAAGGGGCCACATCAAGTTTCTGACTAAATTGAAACAAAGGTTAACATTTAGAATGTTAATTAGAATGTTCTGTGTTCCCACGAGAAGGGGTTGAAAGGTAAAATGGGTAATTCGTATGCAGAAGAAATGTAGATGCATTCAATTTTCACGCAGACAATAAGAAATACTTTATAAGTTTAAAATAACAAACGAGCATACAGTCTCCGTCATTGTTAGTGGTCACTGCCGCCCAGAGATGTGTGTACACATTGTCACAAAGAATGCAAAATAGAACCCATTCTATCGTCAATTCGGCCGGAGCGGCACCACCACCACACCTATTTCTAGCGTGAACCATTTCTTGCGTTTCGGTGGAAGGGTGCGGTTGCCGGCACACTTTCACATGAGGCGCCCATCATAGTCCTCGGGAGTAGCATCGCATTTGTGATTGACTTCAGATGGAACCCATATTATGTATGTAGTTGATTAAAAATGTCTATGGGTAACAGTGACCACTTACCATCAGGTGGACCGCATGCTCGTTTGCTACTTCAGTCAGATAAAAAAAAACTATAATTTTTTTCTTTTCAGTTTATGCAGTCGGAATTTTTATTTTTGTAATAACATATTTAATACTAGCTGTACCCGCGGCTTTGCCCGCATGCAAATCAACGTGTCACAAAGTTTTTCTCGCTCAAATCTCGACACCGTGGGAATTCTATGATAAAAAGTCGTAGATAACATTAAAATCGGTTTGGCCGCTTAAGGATTACCTGGTCAAACACAGAGTGAAAAAACGAATTTAAAGTGTGTATTTGTGGGTAGGAACGTATTGTTATGTATTTTTTTTTAAATTAGACGAATTCTAATATTGTAAACCGCTTTTTTTAACCAATTTACATTCTTAGTGGTCTAATTCACAATATCGGGATACTTTTTTTCAACCAACTCCTCCACATTTGAACTAAAACGTATCGATTATAAAGATTGATTTGGACTTTTCCGAATTGGTAAATACTATTTGAAGTAATTTTGGCGGATTCAAATTTCTAAGTAAGATTATAGGTAATTCAAAAATTCTGTTGGATAATGTACTGCTTCCTCCATCTCAATGACTGTGTCTACCGAATAGTAGATCTGTGACGCTGCTTTAAATTTTGAAAAAAAAAAATCATTTATTTTATCGACACGTTCATTGGTGGGTATATAGCCGTCTTTTGGAACTAATTTATAGTGTTATTGGTTGTATTAACAATATCGGGATATACTTTTTCAACCAACTCCTCCACATTTAAAAGAAGACGTATCATTTTCAGGATTTAGGTATTCAAAGTGACACTTTTCATCATAATGTTCTCTCAGGAACGGGTTGTATGTAAATGTGTATGTAATCAATAAGTACCAAACTCATACGGCTTAAGTAGGTTGTGTACTTAGATTATCAGGGTTGATGAATTGAAGTTTAATTTATTAATCACAGTTTAATGAGCTGTCATTAAACTTATATTATATACTAAAAACAACCGTAAGCATTATGTGACTACCTTTTATAATTTAGGCTTGCACTATCTCGCATCATCAGGGAGGAGTTGAAGGTAAAAAAAAATATCCCGTGTCTTTGCTTAGTATTCTTATTACTTATACGTAAGCACTTGCGAGCCAACTTCTATAGCTTGGGCTTGCAGTACCCTGCATCATCAGGCTTGAGGAGTTGAAGATCGAAATTTTCATCTTGTGTCTTTGCTTATTAATTATATTACATACCCGAAAGCACTAAATAGCTAACTTCTATGGCTTAGGCTTGAAGCACCCCTGCATCATCAGGGTTGAGGAGATGATGGTCAAAATTTTCATCATGTGTCTTTGCTTAGTAATAATATTAAATACCTGAAAGCACCAAATGCCCATCTCGTATAGTTTAGGCTAGCAGTTTCCTGCATCATCAGGGGTGAGGAGTTGAAGGTCGAAATTTTCATTTTGTGTCCTTGCTTAGTAATCATATTACATACTCGAAAGCACCAGATGGCAGCATTATACGTAATAAAAAAAAAAATTACAACACATATACATCTATGTACAATGCACTGAATTATACACACCATGTAAATAAAAATGATGAATGGTCCTATATATATATATTAAGCGTAATTGTAAGATTTCTTTAATTGCCAACGTTGTCACCACCGCACACGACAGTGTGATGGTGGCAGCGATGGCCTAACGTGGAGCTAAGAAATAAAAACTTATTGGTAAAAAAAAAAGAAGAACTATTGTGATAAAAGGCACGGACGATCAGTCTGTGGAGTTTTTGTATTATAATAAAAAAAAAAAAAAAAAAAAAAAAAAAAAAATAGCCAACTCTTACGGTTTAGTCTTGAAATACCCTTACATCATCAGAGTTGAGGAGTTGAAGATCAAATTTTTGTCCCATGAATTTGTTTAACAATCTTATTATATATCCATATAAACAAATTGACTTACTTCTACGGTTCAGGCTAGCAGTACCCCTGCATCATCAGGATTGAAGAGGTGAAGGTCAATTTTTTTAGGAAATATCTGCTTAGTAATCTCATTCTACATTCAACCCAATTGGACTCCTACAGCTTAGGTTTGGCCAAGTATCGCTAATTTCGTTAATTTGCTTCAAAGAGTTGAAGATTTCCATTACTTTGTTATGGATCCTATGATCAGAACCATATCAAACTCTCATCAGAGTACCCTTGAAGTACATTCTTTCACATAAAAGAAAAATCGTCAAAATCGTTTGGGGGTAAATTGAGTTATTCATCTATTTATCGCGCACATCGTTAATGCAAATTTCAGACTTATGCGCTTTTCTTATGGATGCCACCGTCAAAAGTGAACTAAAAATCATCCAAATCCGTTCACCCAGTGAGGAGAAATACAGTAACAAATATAAAAATAAAAAAAAATAAAAAAAAATACAGACGAATTGATAACCTCTTCCTTCTTGGAAGTCGGTTTAAAAATATGTTTTAACATAAAAATCAAAGCGAAATACTAAATTTTATTGAGGTGGCCTCAAAATTGACTGACTTTCATACAAACTTACATCTCCTGTTTGGGTTAAATTGGGAGGGGGGGGGGGAGATCAGAAAATTTATTTTTAACTGACGTCTACGTCATAAAAGGAACCCCTAGTAAAAATCATATTCGTATCTTTAGCAGTTTAGGCTCTACGATGTTTATTCAATAGATGAGTGAGAGAGCATCCTTTCTTTTTTACTTATGTATATATAGATATAGAGATATAGATTTATATAGTATCACATAACATAGGTACACACATAACCAAAAATATTACATAACAAAGGAATACATTTTACAGACCATAACATGTTTAGTTTCAACCAATTCAACTATGCAGTTACTTATCTTATTAACACTTATCGAACACAGAATAAATACTGCGTAGTTTTAAATTGACATAACTTTTTTATTTATAAATCGATTTACATAAAATAAACACTAAATGTTAAGTGAAGTTTCTCACAACACATCCGTGAAAATTATATTCAAGTTGGATAAGCCGTTTCTGAGATTAGCATTTTCAAACACACAGACAAACAGACAAACAGACAAACAGACAAACAGACAAACAGACAAACAGACAAACAGACAAACAGATAAACAGACAAACAGAAAAGATTTCTAAAAACCATTATTTTGGGTTCTATATCGTATTAAAGACCTCTAGAAATGGTTTTCACCTAAATTTATTCCATGTACAGACAGCGACCTCTTACAGATTTATTATAGTATAGATTATATTCAAGTTGGATAAGCCGTTTCTGAGATTAGCATTTTCAAACACACAGACAAACAGACAAACAGACAAACAGACAAACAGACAAACAGATAAACAGACAAACAGAAAAGATTTCTAAAAACCATTATTTTGGGTTCTATATCGTATTAAAGACCTCTAGAAATGGTTTTCACCTAAATTTATTCCATGTACAGACAGCGACCTCTTACAGATTTATTATAGTATAGATAGAAGAAGATACGGTAGTGTTAACAAACTTGCATTTTTTATGTAAAGAATAATCGAGCTTTTGAAAGCACCCACTCACTTAGGCACTTCAGCCTCATAAAAACTAAGTTATTACATTGTACCTGTTTCCGTGAGGTCACGACTATCGTGCGAACTAACTATTATGTGGAACCTTAGACTAATTAAAAATATACTCCTTACGCAGAATAATCTATACTAAATAATAAGCGCAGGAATTTGTTTGTTTAAACGCTAATTTCTGGAACTATTGGTCGAATTTTAATAAATCTTTTTAAAGGTGGAAGGAAATTTATCGAGAACAACTTTAGGCTATATTCTATTTAATTGGATTAATGAAAGGAGATCGGAACATCTCCACCAATGACTGACCTCTCTTCACTATGGAGTTTTATAAGTAATGGAGGTCAATTAACCTGGGGACATTTCTGTCCTAATATAAAATATTACCGTACTTCTCATATATAACACTCTTCTCCCATGGATATCGTAGGCGACTAAAGGACAAAAACCAGGCGATGGGCAGCATGTCGGCAGTGTCTTCCTATCACTACATAGTATAAAACAAAGTCACTTCCCGCTGTCTGTCCCTACATATACTTAGATCTTTAAAACTACGCTACGGATTTGAATGCAGTCTTGTTTAACAGATAGAGTGGTTCAAAAGGAAGGTTTTTATGTTTAATACATGCATAATATAGGAGGGGAACACTGATGATTTTAGATTTTTCACTCTTAGGCGGGTCAACTAGTGTAACATGAACAACTGCTGCGTTAACAAACATGGCGGTTTCTTTGATTAACAGCCAAAACCTTCATTGAAGGAGCCCTATATCCAGCTCTATGAACCAGTGTAGTTCGACCGGGGAAGTACCACCGCCACACCTATATCTAGCGTGAAGTATTTCTTGCGTTTCGATAGAAGGGTGTGGTTGCCGGCACACTTTCACATGAGGCGACCATCATAGTCCTCGGGAGTAGCAACGCATCTGTGATTGACTTCAGATGGAATCCATGTTCTGTATGAAGTTGATTACGGATGTCCATGGGCGGCAGTAACCACTTACCATCAGGTGGATTGCATGCTTGCATGGTAAGTGGTCACTGCTGCCCATGGACATCTGTAAGTCAAACACAGATGCGTTGCTACTCCTGAGTACTATAATGGTCGCCTCCTGTAAATGTGTGCCGGCAACCACGAAACGAAACACAAGAAATGCTTCACGCTAGAAATAGGTGTGGCGGTGGTACTTACCCGGGCGAACTGCACTGGTTCTACCACGTGGTGACATAGGTAGATATTTTATGACCAGGATTATGGAATAGGATATTTCACTGAGGTAAACGTGACCCAAGCAGATGAAGCTGCAAAAACATGTTAGTCTTATATAAATATCGTCGTTACTTGGTAGGGTCGTTACTTGGTGAGATTTTGGGGAACATTTTGATGCCCCTTGTTAACTAATTAGTTATGCGGTAATAGGACAGAAAAAGCGACTAGACAGACTAGCGGTTTCTTTCATTTCTGGTTCACTGTTCAGGCGGTATTGTTATGGAACGCCTTGCCCGCTGATATCAGGAAAGCGCCCAGTAAGTGTATATTCAAAAAGCTTGTCCGTTGTTATCTGAGCACTACTACTGTCTCCTAATCATATCATTTCATCAAATCATATTATTTTATTTTATTTTTATATATTAATTTTATGTATTTTATATATTTATTGTGTGTATTATATGTATTTATGATATATGTATATGTATTTATGGCTAAGTAGGTATATTAATATTTCTATTGCTCGCGGTTAAAATTAACACCTGCCACTCATTTTCCAGCCACCCAGGGTTGACTGGTAGAGAATGCCATCAGGCATTAAGTTTGCCCTATTGTAACTTTTTGTAAAGGTGCAATAAATATATAAATAAATAAATAAAAAAGTACCTACACAGATGTTATTTTGAACATCCTTAAAAAGAAACTTGTGATTGTTTGAAGAAGACAGACAGCGAGAAGCCACTTTGTTTTATACTATGTAGAGATTCTACATATATCAAATCTCAAAAAAAAGTAACTTAACATAAATTTCTAGGACTTTATAAGGTTTTTTTATATAAAACAACATTTTCTAATGAAAATATGACTTTCCTCGGCTTATTTTTAGTCGTAAAAGTGTTAGTGCTTTCCGTTGTTATCAAAATTAAACCACGTGCTAAAAGTATTTTTTCGCACTTAGTTAATTTAGGTCCCAAGATTATGAGATAAATATACATAATACAGTAAACCGCGACTTTGTTCGTGTAACTTTTGAAGATATGAATCTTTTAGAATTCTGCATCTCTATAAGAAGCATTATACAGGAAGGTTTAAATTTCGTCCCTGAAGCTCCGAGATCAGAATAGGGCTACGGTATCCCCAGCCTGTTGTAAGAGGCGACTAAAAGGGGCTTCCGGAATTAAGGGCGGCTAGAGTGGGGCCACCTGGTTAGTGCGGTAAAAATCCCACATCCCCAATCCCACGCGTCGCTCCCACGGCATCGGGTACCTTTTGAAGGTTTCCCCCTCGAAAAAAAAGGTAGGTTCAAGTTTAAAGTGTAAGTAAACCTTTTTTAGCAAATCGATTCTACGGTGCGTGCTTTGCGCATTTTCAAGAAGTACCGTGAGAAAACATTTACATTTTTTCCTTTACCCAAAGCGACCGACTGAAAAAAATCCAACTATGCCATAGTATGTGAAAGAGCTTGTTTATTTAGCTTCAATTTGCTTTTTTCAAGCTGGTTTTGAAGAGATATCGGACTGAATGAATGATGAATGCAAAATGGACCCTTTTGTTTATCATCAACGATATTTTAGCAAGCAATAGTTGCACAGGAAATTAGAGACTAATCCTGAAAACTGAAAAATTGTCTTCTACAAGATTCTGTTACAGTCTTGAGATTTTTTTTGCTTTATCTGACTTAAGTATCTAAGGAGCATGCAGTCCACCTGATGGTAAGTGGTTTCCGCCGCCCATGGACATCTTTAATCAACTCCATACAGAACATGGGTTTCTTCTGAAGTCAGTCACAGATGCGTTGCTACTCCCGAGGGCTATTACAGTCGCCTCATTTGAAAGTGTGCCGGCAACCAAATTTTTTTGTCCTTGACAAAAAATTTAAAAATGATGGAAATTTACAGATTTCAGAACATCAAAGGCTGAATTCGAATATTATTAAATCCAAATATTCATGAAATGAGAATGATTGAATACATTCTTAAAAGCTTTTATATTTGCTTAACTTGAAATATTTGTGGGTAAGTATGTGTGTTTAGGTGTCTTAGGTGAATTTTCATGGCCCTTTAATTTTTTCTATTAGCGTAATAAAGAAGTTCAAAATCTTGTTTATCCTCCACTTAAGCGTTAGGCAATATTTTTTAAAAATTTAAATCTGTTTTTGTTCCAAAGAACTCCTTTGCAATGTTACAAATTCTATTCTAAAGTTAAGTTTAATCTGTGGATTGTATACTTGTAAATTGTAAATTGAATTGTAAATTGAATTCCGTATAGTATTCCGAAAAAACATTAAGACTACGGTGAATTTTCATGGCCCTTTAATTTTTTCTATTAGTGTAATAAAGAAGTTCAAAATCTTTTTTATCCTCCACTTAAGCGTTAGGCAATATTTTTTAAAAATTTAAATTTGTTTTCGTTCCAAAGAACTCCTTTACAAAGTTACAAATTCTATTCTAAACTTAAGTTTAATCTGTGGATTGTATACTAGTCAATGTCACTACAGTTTTTTGCTCGACTTGGCGGGATGGCCAGAATTCGCTTGTCTGATTTTTTCCATATACTAAGAGGGAAGAGGAGATGTCCGCAATAAACAGAAATCGGAATTTGCTGAGAACAAAACAAAAAAGGACCATCATTTCCTTTTCTAACCTTTAGGGGAAAGGGTTTCGTTCCCCGACACCCCCGTTTTACGCTCAAGGTTAAAGTAATAATGAAAACATTATACATTACCTAATTTATCTTTTAATATCAAAGTATTAACCCATGTCAGGGTAATGCGCGTTATATTAATATATATTTTATGTTGAGCCCGTTCGTAATATATTGTCCTACAGAAAGCCCATATAACGTCCGCGGGTCGAGCGGTGCAGCCTTCTGAATAAAACATGAGAAACCCACAATATTGCCAGGTGTATGAATATTGTTAGTAAGAGTACAATTGATATTTTTGTGGTGGGTTTTTCTAACAATTGTATACCTTAAAAGGTTGTCCTTTTTGTAGGCCAGGGCAAAAAAGCTTACGCTTTGTACCAACATGAAAGTAAAATTTACCTGAATGTAGAAAGAACTGAATTGAAATGGCTGACCTTTGTAGTCATAGTACCTATTTTTAATCAAGGTTGTACAATTTACGCTTAATGTTTACGTAACAATTTTAAATATTTTAAAGCTTACATTATCAAGTTAGGTCTTTTGAGCTGCGTTTTAGCTACGTTATCATCTGTTTATTGTGTTCACATTGCTTCACAAGTTTGTTAAAAACAGACAGACAGTCACTCAGTTGCAAATTCAAATTCAAATATATATACAAAAAATTAAAGATCTGCATGTCTCTATATTGCATATCTTTCTAAAAAGATTGTTAGGATAACTGAAGATAATTATGTATGTTGTTGCAGCTTTTTAAAACAGACAGACAAACACTGGTGTCAAATTCAAATAGAATAGGTACTAAACAAAGTTTTGCCTGTCTCTATATCGCATATCTTTCCAAAAAGATTGTTAGTTTCCTTTCATTATTTTCAGAATTTTTGTCTGTCTGTGCGTTTAAAATTGCATCAAACCGAATGTATTAAATTTTAATGGATTAATAAACATATGAATATTTAGTACATACAGGTTGCTTTTATTTTACTAAAATCTATGTACCCTCAATTTAAAGTTTTGTTTCGTTTTATTTTCAAACGCGGGTATGATCGGGGAGTATAATTAGAACATTACCCGTCGCAACGGTCGAAATTCGACCGTAATTTAAATTAAAAAATTAAACTTCATATTGTCCAAAGTAGCACCAATATTACTCTAATTTAAATAAATTGTAATAATTTCAAATTATTTTGAACGCACCCTTTGAAGGTAAAAAGGTTTTTAAATAAGCTGCATTTAAAAGTAATAGCGGGTATTTTGACAGAGACATCTGACATTTTTGACGTTATAAGTTTTATAGTAAGACATTTAATGTTCTATCTCGCTTATAATGTAAAGGTAGTAACATACTTAAAATCAACTAAAAACACAATACACATGTTTTTAGTTGATTTTAAGTATGTCTTATGCATTATTAAAAAAAATATTATTGCGTAATCCTCCTCTACATCAACTATGCGCGTAATTTCATACTCCTCCGTCTGCGGTATCTTAAACGAATCACAAGTTTTTGTTTCACGTATTAAAATATACATAACACTGTTATCCATTCGTCACAAGCGAAAACTAAGAGATTGGATGTACGTGAGGGATTGAATCCTGCTTTAAATCTACATACCCCGGTCTCAAACATGTAGCCGTGTGCGACAGGAACACCTTTTTGAAGTGAAACTTCTTTATCGGGGTTGGAAAACAAAAGTGAAACTTCTTTATCGGGGTTGGAAAAAAAATAGTGTAACATTTTTTCGTTACGCGCCATCTTTTTCTGTTACGCGCCATCTTTTTTTTTCGTTACGCGCCATCTTTTTCTGTTACGCGCCATCTTTTTTTTCCGTTACGCGCCATCTTTTTCTTATCCTTACCACGCGTGATATTAGATAGATTATTATAAATTAGATTATTAGATAAAGTTTAATAAAAGCGATTTATTAAACTGTATCTAATTTAACTTTATTTAACCAATTTCTGTAAAGTTGCATATAGTAAATTATTTTTTGAGAAATAACGTCATAAAGAAGTTTCACTTCTTACGAGTGTACGCTAGTACACGCACACATTTTCTAGTTAAAGCCTTTACCTAGTACGTACATAAATATTGTGTTCTACAGAAATCCTAGTTATAAAATGTGTTTAACAATGAATGCCTTTTAATAAAACATAAAAAAGTTTAATGTATTGCCAATAATCCAATACGCAGGGATTGAATCCTGCTTTAAATCTACATACCCCGGTCTCAAGCAGCTTTTCTAGTTAAAGCCTTTACCCAGTACATACATAAATATTGTGTTCTACAGAAATCCTAGTTATAAAATGTGTTTAACAATGAATACCTTTTAAAACGAAAAAAAGTTTAATGTATTGCCAATAATCCAATACGCAGTAGATGTTTCCTTAATACTTTTATTGTTCGAGCAATTGAGCCTTTTTATAGAACATTTAGAAACGAGGTATCACATACTTTAACGGTGAAGGAAAACGTGAGGAGATTTACACGAAGAACTCTCCTTCATGATGTTCTCAAAAAATGTTCTTAATCATTTATTCTAGTAATTGATGGTTTTACGAGCCTTTTTATAGAACATTTCTGAAACAAGTTGGCACATGCTTTACAGATAAAGAAAATTTGTACATCCCGTTCTTCATTTTTCTTAAAAGTGTGTCATGTATATTAAAATGCATTTGAATTAGTGAGCTTTACAAAGCATTTGGAAGGTGGAATAACCAGAATAGAGCAGTGATAGCCTAATGGTTGAAACTTGTCCTCTCAATCGGGAGGTCCGAGGTTCAAACCCAGGCACGCACCACTGGTTTTTCTAAATTAAGTGCGTATTAGAAATTAATTATCACTGCTTTTCGGTGAAGGAAAACATCGTGAACAAACCCAAACACCCGAGAGTTCTTTAAAAAAAGTTTTCGGAGGTGTGTGGAGTCCACTAATTCGCATTTGGCTAGTAGCGCGGTGGACTATGGCCCAAAACTCTCTCATTCTGAGAGAAGACCCTTGCCTAGCAGTGGGACATTAATGGGTTGGCACCATAACCAGAGTGGTTCAACCGGCTAGTTAAAAGTACCACTGCTACACATGTTTCTACCGTGAAGCAGTTCTTGAGCTTCATTGCAAGGATGAGGCAACCATCTTAGTCCTCGGGAGAAGCAACACATGAATAACTTCAGATAAAAGTCCCTTGTGAAGTTAATGTCCATGAGTGGTAGTGTACATTTGCTATCAGGTTTACCACTCGCTGGATGGCTACTTTAAGCTTATACAAATGGTCTGATTGGCTATTTCGTATACCCCTTATTTTTGAGGGAAGATCCAAGCTCAGTAGAGGAAAGTGAGCAATTTTAACTCAAAAAATCATATTTCATTGCGTGGAAACCGTTATAAAACATCAAGCAAAACTTCACGGATTATGTGACCTTTAAATGTCAGTCAAACTTTTTGATAACGTAAAACATTTTATGTACCTACCGCCGTTTTTAATTTTATCCGCCAAAGCATGAAACGAAAATTGATGACCGCTTTGGTTACAAATGAAATTCCATTCGCCTATGACACATTTTTCCGATAAAAGATTTATCTGCGAAGGCAATCCCCTTCGCAGCCTATGCTATGGTTATAAATAATATGTTTGTGACATTGGAAATTTATGTGTAATTAATTACCTTACGTCAGAAGGAGGCTAATGTTTTACGTGCGTTTGTTTGTACGTATTAAACTCATAAAAAGCATTAAAGGAAATGTTACAATAACCGAAACTTGAAGGTAGTAGAACCAGTGTAGCTCGAGCAGGGAAGTACCACCGCCACATCTATGGCACACTTTTATATGAGGCGACCATAATAGTCTTCGGAAGTAGCAACGCTGTGTTTGACTTCAGATAGAACCCATGTTCTGTATGAAGTTGATTACAGATGTCCATGAACGGACGTGACCACTTACTATCTGGTGGACTGCGTGATTGCAATTATGTACTCTTATCCTATTTGGCTCCAATGACGGATAAGCAGACAGTCTAACGAGCATTTTTCTGTACTAGTGAAGTAGCAAGAAAACAAAAAGTTCTCATGATACTAAGTAGCCAGTGCAACACATGGACACCTATTAAAAACCCTATTTCTGTGGCTCTACTGAAAACAGACGTGTCCGATTTTTGGTAAATTGACAACTTCGGCCAAAATTTCTAGGAAACAGGTTTGTCAGGTGGTTCAGCATTGCCAGATTTTTTAGTAAGTCAGGAGTTAGTAACTTTTTGAGTGAAAAAAGCGGGATAACATAGTCATAGCCCTCGCGGTACAAATACCTCGCGCTTCACAGACACAATTGAAAAAATCTCCTAGGTGTAGAGGAGCCGGAGGATTGGTGACCATTTTTTTGGTCGACGAACTGCAGATCGGCTTAAATTGGGATAGATTTGTTGACCTTTTTTTCGGTCGATAAACTGCAGTTCCACTCATATTTGCAATTGGTGACCTTTAAAATCTCCATTTATATTTGTAATTGGCGACCTTTAAAGGTCTTTCTCAACAAGCGGGCTTGAGTCTGTCCCGCGCGTGACATTTGATTTTGATTAAAAAATCGGGATGGTCCTGCCAAAAGCGGGACGTCTGGTAACCCTGGTCTAGTTTGACCCAGGAGGTAGGTACCACTACCATTCTTATTTCTAGCGTGAAGCAGTTCTTGCGTTTCGATGAAAGGTTGTGATAAAAAAGCTATTCTATTCAATATCATAAAACGGTGACATATAACTTCAAAGGAAGTCGGTGGTATCTCGCAATTAACGTATCAAGAATGTCTAGAGCCAGACAGACACCTGCTGAGTTACAATAGGTCTCATAGGTTTACTACAGACGATTATTTATGACGTCACCATATGACGTCACACCTAAGAATATATGGTGCAATCCACTATCCAGCACCATCATTTGAAAGATATTTATAATTTACTATATTTGAATTTACGTGGAAACAAATGATTTTTTCTGATGTAATATTTACATGATTAAAGTAAAAATATATCTTAATAATTAAAATTTACTATATTTTTATATAGATAGTTAATTATTTTGTAATTTAAGTGGAATCTAGTAGAGAAAATTGCTGGAGACAGACGAGGCGACAGTAGAGCACTATCAACAATGCTTCGCGTTACAGACGTGCAATAAAAACTATAATGTATGTATTAATACGTGAAGCCACAACTTAGAAGCGTTTTAAAGGCAAATTTCTCGACGGACGAGTATGAAATTTCGCACGGTTATAGGTTATATATAGAGGAGTATGGGATGCTGTACGAAATATTTTTAACGCATAACGCATACGTAAAATCAACTAAAACACATTACACTCCATGCATTTGACAAATGTACAATAAAAACAAAATCAAAACGCCAGATGTATTTATCAAAATACCAGTCATTCTTTTAAATGCAGATCAATTAAATATTTTTCCTCTTTAATAGGTGACTTCATGGGACAATATCACGTTAAGTTTTTAAATTCAATTACGGTTGAATTTTGATCCTCAAATATAAAATGATACTCAAATTCTTGGAAAAAACTTTTGGTCGTTAGAAATTTTGTGTGAATTAAACATTGTATTATTACAGGGTCGTACTTTATTTTTTAACTATGTACTTTTTCTTTGTACCTTTAATAGCCGATGTGTTTTAATCGCTGGAAAAAAGGGTGGTGGACTGTGCTGTTTCGGACTTAGGGTTGTCGTCTAAATTATTTAGCAGTTTAAGTTAGATTAGAGTTACTCATTAGCCTTATATAAGGCTAGATTGCATTAATATGAAACACTTATTTCTAACGGGAAGCATTCATTGCGTTTCGATGGAAGGGTGTGGTTGCTAGCACACTTTTACACGAGGCGACCATCCTAGTCCTCGGGAGTAGCAACGCATCTGTGATTGACTTCAGATTAAACCTATGTTCCATATGAAGTTGCTTACAGATGGCCATGGGCGGCAGTGACCACTTACCATCAGATGGACTGCGGGCCCGTTTGCTACTTCATTATTATAAAAAAAAATATAAAACTATTAAAGGCATGAACGTTCTATACCTATACAAAATGTAAATCCGTAATTGACTCTAAGTGTTACTATACCAGAATTGTACCTCTATAGTTTTAAGAGCTGTGGATTTTGTCAATAAATACAATAAAATAAAAAAACGTTCTAATATTAATAGTAAGTAGGTACATAGTAGGTAAGTACATTCACACTAAAGGTTAAGTTAATAAATAAGTAGAGCCAACAACGTAAATATAGAACACGGGAAACCTTCTAGGCAGACGATTAAACTAAGTTTTAAGTGGAACGCTACAGGAATTGTTACTTAACTTTACGATGGAAGAAGTTAAAAATAAACTCAGCCTAGGTAAAGACTAAATAGTGTACGTTTGCTAAAGGTAAAGCCTTGTTATGGTTCGTAAGCTTCAAAATCTTTTCAGATCTTTGGAAGTTCTTTTGTTTTTTTTACCTTTATTACTTTTTTGTACAATTAAAGTGTACGAGTAGTAGTGTTTGACGACCCGCGTGGCCGAGCGGTTACCATACCGGTCTGACGCGCAATGGGTCCCAGGTTCGATACCCGGCCAGACAGGTATCTGAATGATGAGTTTAGATTCCTGTTCTGGGTCTGGGTGTTTGTGTATTCGTTTTTGTGTGTGTCCATGGTACTCACGACACAGGAGAAAATCCTAGTGTGGGGCTATGAGTGTAGAAAAGAGTGTAAAAAGCGAGTGTAATCTTTATTCTGACTGAAGTGGCAAACGAGCAACCAATCCACCTGATGGTAAGTGGTCACTGCCGCTCATGGACACCTGTAATCAACTTCATACAAAACATGGGTTCCATCTGTCAATCACAGATGCGTTGCTACTCCCGAGGACTATGATGGTCGCCTCATGTGAAAGTAGGTATGCCGACAACCACACCCTTCTATCGAAACGCAAGAAATGCTTCACGCTAGTAATAGGTGTGGCGGTGGTACTTCCCCGGTCGAAATAAACTAGTTATACCACCTTAAAAATTCTTGCTGGGAAGTGATTACTGCCGCCCATGAACATCTATAAGTAACTTTATGTAGAACAAGGGTTCTATCTAAAGTCAATCATAGATGCACTGCTGCTATTGAGGACTAAGAGGACTACCTATGGATTGCGGCCTTGCAAGTCCATCGAATCCAACAGTTATTATAATTTGAATTGACATATTTTCTTAACGCGGTAGTGGTCAGTATCGCCCGTGGAAAGTAATCAACTTATATAAAACATATTCCATCTGCCAATCACAGCTGCGTTGCTACTCTCGAAAATTAAGATAGTTTGCCTTATAAATACGTGACCCAGAAATTACACTCTTCCACTGAAACTGCTTCACGCTAGAAATATGGGTGGCGTTGGTATATCCACGAACCATCCTCATTCTACCTTGCAAAGTAACTTGGGGGTACAACCCATTATTGTCCCACTGCTGGGCACGGGTCTTCTCTCAGAATGAGAGAGTTTTAGGCCATAGTCCATCGCGTTGGGCAAGTGCGAATGACTCCACCAGGACTTCACACACCTCCGCGAATTTTTTTTAAAGAACTCTCGGGTGTATAAATTTCCTCACGATGTTTTCCTTCACCGAAAAGCAGTGATAAATAATTTCTACTACGCACATAAATCAGCGGTGCGTGCCTGGGTTTGAACCTCGTACCTCCCGATTGAGAGCAAGTTTCAACCATTAGGCTGCTGCTCTAGCAAAGCAATTTACCAAAGTATTTTTCATATCTCTACATTCTATTAACTTCGTGACGTTTTCAAGGTCGCAGTATCAGAGAAAGTTTACCCTAGACTCCATAGTACATGTTCGATAACAGACCTCCTTCAAATTTATTACCTATTAGGCCTTGGTAAACGCTAATTAGCTGTTATCGTTGACGAGTACACAGGCGAGAATATATAGGTATACATACTTAATTTACGTACGTGGGTTGTACGTGGGATTTTATATGGATTTGCGTTTTAGTAATTAATAAGGCATTACTTTCCTATCACTAGACAGTATAAAACAAATTCGCTGTCTGTTCCTATCTCGTCAACCCATTATTGTCCTACTGCTGGGCTCGGGTCTTCTGTCAGAATTAGAGAGTTTATGGCATAGTCTAACGCGCTGGCCAAGTGCGAATTGGTGGACTAATTCGTGGTCTGTCCCTATGTATGCTTAGATCTTTAAAACTGCGCTACGGATTTCAATGCAGTTTTTTGAATACATAGAGTGATTCAAAAGGAAGATTCCTATGTATAATAGGTACATACTTAATATAGTGGAGGAACACTCATAATTTTAGATTTCTAACGTTTAGGCGGAACGAAGTAGTTTTTAATAAGGCTCTTCGACTTATTAAATACTACTTCGTTCTGCCTTCTACTTCTAGCAAATACTGTACATATATAGTCTGAAGTAAGAAAGGCAGTGACCTCTAATGATGTTACATGGTTTGCCACCCAACATCAATAGAAGATATAAAAGAGGGGATCTGAAGTCAACAAAGAAGTGTTGCTAGTTTCAAGAACTAAGAACACATCTAATTTTAGCGTGAAGCAGTTCTTGCGTTTCGATAGAAGGCTGTGGTTGCCGGCACACTTTCACATGAGCCGACCATCATAGTCCTCGGGAATAGCAACGCATCTGTGATTTCAGATGGAAACCATTATCTGTATGAAGTTAATTACAGATGTTCATGAGCGGCAGTGACCACTTAGCATCAGGTGGACTGCATGCCCGTTTGCTACTTCAGTCAGATAAAAAAAAAAACTAGGATCGTCTTCTCATATGAAATTAGGCAGTAAATACACCCTTCTACCGAAACGCTAGAATTGCTTTACGATTCATCTACTACGTGACAAAGTCATTTGATTTAATGGTGACGCAAAACATTGCAAGAAAATCAATTCTACTAAGTTCTCCGTAAAGGCCTCCAAAGTATTAAAAATATACCAATTACATCTGTCTAGTGGTTAGTGTATTTTTATAGGAAGCTCAGAGCCATTTTAGCAGATGTTTGAAATAGAACTACAATTTCAATGACAAAATACAATGGATAATAGGACAACCGTAGCGCACACTCTCTACACGACAAAAAATGCCGATCAATCAATCTATAGCCTGGATAAACATGCCCAATGATTTCAGAGCGACCCTTCTATGTTTTTTATTATACTTAAATAAACATAGCGATAAGGCGGACGGACTATCTGATGGACAGTATTCACCGTCGCGTGGACATTTCTAATACCAGAGGAGTTGCCAATGCATTGCCGGCTTCTGAGAAGAGGTGGTTTTCCAAGAAAGAAATCCATGTCATCGCACTGCAGAAACATCTCAGGAGCTCTTGCACAAAAACTTGCTCGTCCGTGGTAAAAACGTGCAAGCCGACCTTAGAGGACCACCGCGAATCTATTTGATGCAGAACCTCATCCTTTAGCAAGTAGGATTAGTGGTATAAGTGGTGTAAAACTCGAGTTTTCCTGTGTTTGTATTTTATTTTATTTTATTTTATTTTTATTTGGGAAACATACAATATTCAGTACATACAACTTATTAAACATAGATCTAACAAAAATCAGCAAAGTTTCCACTTATAAATATCATTGCAATACTTATTTCTGCCGAAAAACAGCAACTGCTATTCACATGCAAGAACGAGAAGGCACCAAGTTATCCCCAGTAACAGAAATGTATTTTCGATCGATTTCATATATATCGTCTTATTCTTTTTGTCTAGAAAGCCTTGGCTTTCAGTTACCATCATCAGCTGAGAAGTTCCTTTGCCAACGCTATTCCATAAAAAGTTTTACATAAGATCTTATAATGGAATCAACAATACTATAAAAACGTCTAAGAGCTTTGTCATACAATCAAGAGATCCATAATCGGCATAAACGTTAACATTTCAGCAGAAAAATAAGTCTATTTATCAAAGTATTTGTTCGACATAGAATAACAAAGTAATTCAGAATGCGAAGCCTAAATCTATGTCTTATATCTACATTGTATCCATAAATATCAAGTTTCAAAACGAGACAATATGTAATTATGATTTTGATGAAAGCAGTTTTTGTTGAAAGTATTTATAAGTTAGAACGACTTTAGCTTATTTGTTCTTGATTATAGGTTTTATAGAGCAAATGTATTTCGTGAAAACATCCAAGATTTTTTGTTTATATAAAATTATAATACCTTTTAACATTAAGAAATCATTCTCAAAAGTGTTTCCAAAAACACACAAAGTAATGAAAACATCGATTCTAAGGCACTTAACATACTTATATTTTCCAATGAGCACGATTTATAAAGAATCTCTCTATTCTGCGAAATTAGGTCAATTTCAAAAGAGACTTTATAACACTCAGTCGATGCAAAATATTAAATAAGTGTTTTCAACTTAGATTTAATTAAGACCGATTATGCAATGCCATTCTTCAGGCACGACTCAGGGTTAGCAAATCCATAGGAAGACATCTGACGTAATGTCTTTAGAACATTCATAACATTTACTGGCCCTGCTTTTTGATTATTAACTCAAGCATTATAACTTTTCATGCACTTGAGGAAATTTAATTATAGTTGCGAAAACGTACCGACTTCTACATAATCATATAGTAAACCTGACATAAATAACAACTGAACAAGTAATATAAAATACATTTGTAATATAATACACATTGATATTCGTTATTTTTTTAACTTTTATGTCCTAAAATAAGCTGAAAGGTTTATTCTGAAGTATAAGAAACCGAAATAGTCTAATCGAATTAATAGCTCAAAGAAACTTACCTTTAAGATTGGCTCGACGAAGCACTAGACAGCATGCCGGTCGAAACGAAATGTACTGTCTGAATTTGTTTTAAACTTTGAGTATTTACAATTATTTACAGCGCCGCGCGAGAAATGCGGTTCCTCTGGCGTAGTATGTCAGACTGTCCGCATATTTTTGCGCATGCGTGAGACAAGATGGCTGCCGGTCGATATGCTCGTGATAAGGTATGAAGGCTGTGCCCCCATGCCGGGTGACATTGTGGAAAAAGGGTAGAGGAACGAGGTCACCAGTTCGTATTAGCCGCGCTTCCGTGTCTAGTGTTGCCAGATGGTTCGAGTGTTGCTTACAAACAAAGAGTCGTAAATAAGCCATATTTATTTCTTCAGTTTCTAATGTGAATTTATGTATGAGATTATTAATATTTCTTGTCGTTTAACTTCCAGTGTTCAGTTTGTAAAAGTTAGTTTTGTAAATATGTTGTTTGTAAATTGCATTAAATACTTTGCTTAGGGTACATCTTGCTATAGGAGTTTTGTTTTACGAAACTTTTTCAAAAAATCGACATGATTAATGTTTAAGTTAAGTAGTTTACCATTAGTTTTACTTAATTGATAACTTATTGAATTTCAAAGTTATCTTGTAATGTAATTAATATTTAAAATATATTTTGTCTTGGACTATATAAAACGTTAACACGTTAAAAGCATTATCCTTCGTTCTCTTCTTGTGTTTTCTTTACTTTTAAGTAATAGCTCCATGTGAAAAAATTAAATTTGGCGCTCGGCTGACGTCCAAAGCAATTTTCAACGAAATGGTAGAAAATTTTGGCTCATTATAGATTCAAAAGACATGTCCAGCCCTGTTGCAGATCGCCTTTAAACTTGGCAAAGTTTTAGATCGAAGGATTGAGGCTTGATTGTGATAGGAGGGCAGTATTTGGCCTGTTGCTCTAAGGTTTAGGATTCCGAAGGGTCCGTTACTGAACGTATTCAGACTTCGTGATGGATATGATAGTGAAGAAAATCGTGAAAGAATTCTTTAAAAAGTATTTATTTTTGTACAATATTGACGTAGCAAAAAACATGCAATGGTTAGTGCCAAAAATAGACACCTGTAAGCAACTTGATATAGAATAAAACTTCATAGACACAGAGGGTTCTGTCTGAAGTCAATCAAAGATTCGTTGCTTCTCCTGAGAACTAATATACTGGCTTCAAATAAAAGTAAGTCGGCAATTGGATTGCAAGCTCGTCTTCTACTTTAATCTTACTAAAAAATCTTTGCACAAAAGATCCATTAAAAAATTTGCCTAATTGGTAAGCACCCACTGATGCGGATAGACTAACAGACAAAATATTACCTAGAAATTTCACATCAAGATTTTCATATCAGAATTTTCATATCATTTTGAAATCAAATACACTTATATCAAATTTGTTTATTTCTAGACATAATGTAAGTAACAATGTCAAAAAGCAATAAATAAAGAAACAAATCTACATTAGTTCACTCGTCATCCACATCGCTGGATAGATATCTCACTTCAGGATCTCTGTTCTGGTGTCCACGGAACCTGGCGACTGCTATCCTGAGCCTGGTGCTGTGGAAACCAGCTCTGACGACCAATCCGATCATGACACTCATTGCCATGACCAAGATCACTATGCCAACCTTCGCGCCTGTTGATACGCTTCTAGGCTGTGACGCTGAAAGATAACGTTCGGTTTAGATTAGTTGATTATTTTCCTAAAGTTATCGCAATACACTCATAGCCTCACACTAGAATTTGCTCAAGCGTCATAAATGACACGGACACAAAGACGAATACACCAACTACTAATTATGGTCGCATATCGTCGTAAAGACTAGACGGAGCCCTGGACCTAGCCGCCCATCTGAGAGGAGCCCGAAAAAAAAACTACTTATTACAAGTGACGTACTTTTTTTCGTTCTCGAGGGGGAAACCTTCGAAAGGTACCCGACGCCGTGGGAGCGACGCAGGGTTATGTGAGATTTTTACCGCACTAAAACCCACCCGGTGGCCGTCCTCGGCGCTAAAAAGGAGGACTCCGGGATCTCGAAACGATTTCAGCCGGAATCCTCCGAGCGCGTTGCCCCATCGGGCTCCTCACAGATGGGCAGCTAGGCCCACCGCTCCGTCTAGTCTTTACGACGGTATGCGACCACATATACCGCTGTCCTTCCCGGGATTGCCTGACCGAACGGTTCGAGCTCCCACTCTAGCCGTTTGCAACCCCGGAAGCCCCTTTTAGTCGCCTCTTACGACAGGCAGGGGATGCCGTAGCCCTATTCTGATCCCGAAACTACAGGGACGACAAGTGATGTACTTAGCAATGACTTTTTCTGTAATAAGAAATTAAACCTAGAACTCTTCGTGGTTCGATTCCGGAGATCCCAACACTGTGTATGCCTAATAACAGCAGTGATAAAAGCTGTTATCTTTAAAGAATGTCTTTGCCCTTAACATGCAAGGACTCTCATCTTACACCTCAGTAGCAACGTATTTTTGGACAACTTCAGATAAGATTTTAATCTTAACGGGGATTGATTACAGATGTTCATGGGCGAATTGGCTACTTGCAATCAGGTTAATTGCATACGCTCTCCTCACGAATATCATAGAAGGCGTCTATTGGACAACATCCAGAAGTGATGGTCAGCAGTTTTTTTTTGTGTAAAATCAACACCCACTGCGGTCACCAACAAGCACGCTAGGCACAATGGTTATTAGCAGAAATCCTATTAAGGAGGCCTAACTCCATCAGTAGACATAAAAAAGGTAATGAATGCTCCCTCTTTTGCTACTTTGATTCCATGGAACTTACCTTTAAATGGTTGATGATTTGTTTTTCTATTTTCCATAACTTGTTCCTTCTTAGCCTTGTCTACGTCCGTATTATGACTAATCGGTGCAACTTTTAGTTTGTCTGAGTGTGTAATTGTTCCAATTGTAGTAGTCGGTACTGTCGTTGTGGGTTTAACTGTAGTTGTAGCATGTGTTGTTACTTTTGTAGTTGTCGTCGTGGGTTTTGCTGTTGTGGCTTTTGTAGTCGTGATCTTGGTTGTCTTCGTTGTAGGTTTTTGTGTAGTGGTCGTTGTGCGTATCGATGTAGTTGTTGTAGGAGTAGTGAGTCTAGTGGTTGGCTTGGGAGTCGTAGTCGTTGTAGATGTCGTAGGTGCTAGCGTGGTTGTAGTTGACTCTGTGGTCATCGCGACAAGTTTGAGTGTTTGTGGCGCTTCTTCTTTGGAACTCTTCGTGACAGCATCATTTGATTCTGTTGACATTGTTTCTGTAACAAAATAGAATAAGAAATATATTTTTTTTTATTTACTAGTTTTTTTATAATAAATACTTAGTTTTATTTGTTATTTAAACACACATCTTTTCTTGGTTTGACTTAGGCAGCACTATGGTATCTTTTCTACCTTGTAAGAGGAGTGTTAAGCGTTCCTGTGTTAGTGTTGGAAGATGTGATAAGCGCTCTCCGTTAAGTGACTCTCTATTTTATGTGAGGTGTTAAATTTATACTTAAGGGTAGCAACACATGACTAACGAAAGAACTATGATCTTATTCAGGGATGTTTACGGTAGGCAATCGACAGCAATGGCCAATTTCAACATTAACTTCTGGTTTATAACAGCAATGTTATGCAAAAAATTAGCAGGAGTATCGAGCCCATCTATTTACGGAAGTTGCTTACAGATGTCCATGGGCGGCAATGGCCAGTTACCGGGTATTTTGTATTTTAGATTGAAGAAAACGATTATGCAGTCCACCTGATGATAAGTGGTTACTGCCGCCCGTACACAACAGTGAACAACTTCATATGGAACAAGGATTCAATCTGAATTCAATCACAGACGTATTGCTGCTCCCTAGATCTAAGATGGTCGCCTAATATAAAAGTGAGCCGGCAACCACACCTAACGCAAGAACTGCTTCACTCCGTCCATGGGTGGCGGTGACCACTTACCATCAGGTGGACTACATGCTCGTTTGCTTCATTATTATATAAAAAACCTCACCGGTCGAAGCGTCCATCTACCGCCTTTTGTGAGTGGATTTAATTGTCATTGCTACTTAAATAAAAAAAAAACAAATATCATACCAGCAGGGAAGATGCACACGTCCACGAAGTCCGGACAGCAGTCGCCACGGTTTATACAAAGGAGGGTGCAGCTGCAGGCTCCCATATGTCGAGGACCATCGCAACGGTCAACGCAGGATTCAGCTGGTGGAAGAAAATGATATCATTATTAGCGTTTCCAGAGGGGGGGAGGTTTAAATTTGATGGAGCGGTTACCATACCGGTCTGACGCGCAAAGGGTCCCGGGTACGGTTCCCGGCCAGACAGGTATCTGAATGATAAGTTTAGTTTCATGTTCTGGGTCTGGATGTTTGTGCATTCGTCTTCTGTATCCATGGTACCCACGACACAGGAGAAAGTCCTAGTGTGGGGCTACAGTGTAGAAAGCTTTTTTTTATAAATACTCAAGCCCTCCATCCTCTCTAAATCTAAATGCAAGTAAATATTTAAGTATTCGTCAACTTCAAAAGCCATGAATTTCAGATATAAGGACAGGAAAAATCTCATATTTGAGAAAATAGAAGTTTTTCGGTATTTTGTTTGCAATCAGATTTTTCAATGAAATAAGAATAATTTGCATTTTAAATTATCTTTTTTATATATATCTGACTGGAATAGCAAACGCGCATGCAGTCCACCTCATGGTAAGGTCACTGCCGCTCATGTACATCTGTAATCAACTTCATACAGAACATGGGTTCCATCTGAAGTCAATCTCAGTTGCGTTGCTACTCTCGGGGACTATGATGGTCGCCTCATGTGAAAGTGTGCCGGCAACCATACCCTTCCATCAAACGCAAGAAATGCTTGACGCTAGAAATAGGTGTGGCGGTGGTATGTCCCCGGTCGAACTACGCTGGTTCTACCACCTTCATCTTACTGACACTTTTTTCTATTTAATTTAAGACTGATATTATCGTGGCTTTGATACATTTTAATATGAAACGAATATGCGAAATATGGTGTTTTTGAATTCATATGCCGATTTTTCGACCCGTTACATGGATCGTTATCACGGCGAAACACAGCGATGAAAACCGTGACCACGATCCATAACTGGATCGAAATATCGGCAAATACCCGTTTCATTTTTTTTACATGCCCAAGTTAGTTTTTTTTTTATCAGCAAATGAGCATGCAGTCCACCTGATGGTAAGTGGTCACTGCCGCCCATGGACATCAGTAATCAACTTCATACAGAACATGGGATCCATCTGAAGACAATCACAGATGCGTTGCTGCTTCTGAGGACTATGATGGTCGCCACATGTGAAAGAGTGCCGGCAACCACACCCTTCTATCGAAACGCAAGAAATGCTTCACGCTAGAAATAGGTGTGGCGGCGGTACTTCCTGGTCGAACTACACTGGTTCTACCACCTTAGTATATTTTCATTGGATATAGTTTTTAAGAACTTACGTATATAGGTGGTAGGCGGCTGTGGTGTGGTGGCATATTTGGCTGCCTCCGTACAGTTTTCTCCTTGCAAGATGGCAACATCGTCAATAGCGATGTCGCTGGTGAAACTTTTCCCACGAATGCCCTCTATCACAATCTGGGGAAATTATGATTGGTTACTCGCCTAATGCATTTTGTCATAATTTGGGGAAAATATTTTTGAAAACGGGGATTGTTTCATGTTTGCAAGACTTCTATTGGAATTTGATGACCCGCGTAGTGGAGCAGCGGGAGAGGCGCAAGGTCTTGTGTCTGTAAGGCGCGAGGTCCTTTGCACCGCGAGGCCGTGGGCGGAGGACCACGCCGCCCATGGCTTACGCCGCCTATGCTTGTGCATTATAAATTAGTCCTTATGGGTACTCTTATCCCATCCAATATGAGTTTGTTAACAGATGTTCAGGCGCGCCAGCTACCACTTACAATCAGATGGACTTCATGGTCGTTTACCACTTTTTTAAGTTAGAGTAGATGGAACGCAACGTCTCCCTGCGCAATTTTATACATCAGGATAATCCATATTCGAATAAAAATTAAAGAAAAATAAGTTATTAAGGAAAGGAGCAGAAAGAACTTCTAATCATCCGAAGTTGAGGCCAATAATGGCTTCTAGAACTGAAAATAATGCCCTTAATTAAAACGTTGTATGAAATCTATATATAAAACTCACCTTTCTGGATACTTATGATGTAATTTAACTGGTTTTATACAATTTATTTATTTTTATTAAGAAGTCATTCGTCAAATAGATAAACATATATTTTTTTTAAATTGATTAAAAGCTTATTTTTACTAATTAAAATATACATAAATAATTTTAAAAGACAGAAATAAAAAAATAATGAAAGTAAACAATTATTGAAGTAACAACATTAATAAAGTTGCCTGTAATGTCCTTAAGAAACATATTTTGACGGAAAATATCTTTCTTTTTCTACATTCATGCTGAAAAATCAAAATACTATGTATACTGTATGTAGGTATTGGACAGTGAAAATTCCTCATTCACGGTTCTACATTCGCATTTTCGCCATTTTCAGAAATGAAATGAAATTAAATGAAATTTTGGGTATTAGAAAATTAGGACCAATTTTTATTCATTTTTATTTTTGATTGACTTGATCTGATTGAAGTAGCAAACGAGCATGAACATAGAACAGGTTCTATCTGAAGTCAATCTCAGATGCGTCGCTACTCCCAAGGACTAAGATAGTCGCCTTATATAAAACTGTGCCGGCAATCACACCCTTGAATCGAAACGCAAGATTTGCTTCACGCTAGAAATAGGTATGGCTTCACCAGTCGAACTACACTGGTTCTACCATCTTCAGATTATTTTTAAATAATATGAACATTCGTTTTTGCCATTGTGCAAATTCTGGAACGAACTTCCTCTTGAGGTATTCCCGGGGCGTTATGACATGGGAGCTCTTCAAAAAAGGTGCGAAAAGAGCTCTCCTTCAAAGCTGGTGCTAACTTGTTGGCGTACTCGTAGCGTTATACGCGGATGTATTCGATATATGGAGCAATGATAGCGTAATAGTTGAAACTTGCCCTCTCGATCGGAAGATCCGAGATTCAAACCCAGACACACACCACAGATATTTCTAAAATTATGTGCGTATTAGAAATTAATTATCACTACTTTTCGGTGAAGGAAAACATTGTGAGGAAACCTACACACCCGAGAGTCCTTAAAAAAAAAGAAAAGTTCTCGGAGGTGTGTTAAGCCCAATACGCACTTGGCCAGCGCGGTGGACTATGGCTTAAAATCTCTCATCCTGAAAGAAGACTCGTGCCCAGCAGTGAGACTATAATGGGTTGATGAGAGATTCGATATTGGTAAAAAGATTTGTCGCCTTGTGTCTTTGCATCAGTTTTCTTTGAATACATTATTAATTAGATTGATATTTTAATTACATGTGTTGGCTAGTCATTTAGTGTTTCCGTATTCGCGGAATAAGGGTGGAAAAAAACGTACAATTCTAGCATTTTGAAAGACTTTTCAAAAGTGTATGAAATCTACCAATTTAAAGGTAGAACCAGTGTAGTTCGACCGAGGAGGTACACCGCCACACCTATTTCTAATGTGACGCATTCCTTGCGCTTCGATGGTGTGGTTGTGGTTGATGAGTGTGGTTGCCGGCATACTTTTATATGAGGTACTCCCGAGGACCATCCTAGTCCTCGGGAGTAGCAACGCATCTGTGATTGACTTTATATAGAACCTATGTTCTTTATGAAGTTGTCTTTATGAAGTTGTCCGCCCATGGACAGATGTCCATGGGCGGCAGTGACCACTTACCATCAGGTGGACTGCATGCTCGTTTGCTCCTTCATTATTATAAAAAAGCCAATGCGATAGACTATGCCAAATCTCTCTCTGAGAGGTGATCCATGTCTAACAGTTTTACAAATAGTTTAAAGAAGAAAAACCTCTCATTTGGGCCTGCGTTAGCAAGCAAGCTTCACTTAAAATTTACCTGAAAGTCGATTGAGAAATTTTTCAGAGGAGTGACTGAGTTAAACCAAGTGTCGCCCAGGTTTCCCCATTTTTCAAAAAGTATATATTTCTGCTTCTCTTCGTATGGCAAATCGAGCATTCTTCTGAGTATCACGTTGTCTGGTTTTTGGTACACTCTTAGGCCTCCAGTTGACCTGAAAAATAAGGTTAGACACATAAAATAACACAAATTATGAAAAAATAAAAGCCGGCTAAGTGCGAGTTAGGATTGGAGCATGAAGGGTTCCGTATAATTATCTATAAAAGATGACATAAATTCATATTTGTTGTGTGGGATCTCCTAAATATTCATATAAGTCTGTTTATATAGCGGCAACATAATTACATAATCTGTGAAAATTATAACTCTCTAGCTATCACTACTCATGAGATAAAGTCTGGTAACTGATACGACGAATATACAGATAGCGAAGACTTAGTAATAGGGTTCCGTGTTTACCCATCGGAACCCTAAAAATGCAGAACGCAACAACTTTTCAAGGTGCACAAAAGTGAGAAGTTTCTCCGTTTTTCGTCGGCGAATTGTAACGAGAATGGTACCGGGGGATAGGGAATCGGGAGACGAATAAAACAATAGGCGAACGGGGCGTGTATGAGCCTGGACGGCGAAGATATGTCAATTTTAGATATTGGGACGATTTAGGAAAATATGCAATTTACGTAATTTGATTTAGAGAGGAAGTTCAAAGTTACGTAATTTATGACCCCTAAGGCTTAAAGTATCAAACTCCGCATAATATCACTCGTAAAAGTTCTCAATCAGCAAAAGTACTGTGACGTCATAACTTGGCCTTGGAACACTTCGTTTGTCGATTTTTGGCCGCTTGCCAAGTTCGCGATATACCCTATAGTATATAGTATTCTTCGCAAATATTGATACTAAGCTCGATATCGAGACTATACACAAGTTCTAACTTAGTCCTTAAGACTATTTGTGATCGATATCACCCATTTTAGTGACGTAATGAAGATTTGTTTTTATCTGACTGAAGTAGCAAACGAGCATGCGACTGCATGGTGGACGCCACCTGATGGTAAGTGGTCACTGCCGCCCATGGACAACTGTAATCAACTTCATACAGAAAATGGGTTCTATGTGAAGTCAATTACAGATGCGTTGCTACTCCCGAGGACTATGATGGTCGCCTCAAATAAAAGTGTGCCGGCAACCATACCCTTCCGTCGAAACGCAAGAACAGATTCACGCTAGAAATAAGTGTGGTGGTGGTAACTCCCCGGTCAAACTGCACTGGTTCTACCACCTGGTTAAAGAAGTTGTGCAAAGGCCTTCAAAAATGGGGATTTTTGTCAATATCCAATGCGCGTGGCATATGTGTTGAAGTTCCACATACTGCTTCTATTATCCAGATTTACTTTTTCAATCGCCTCCTACATTTACAAGGCAAGGTAATAGCACTACTGCCTTGTGACCTCTGAAGACCAATACCACACAGCTTACATTTATATGAGGCGACTATCTTAGTCCTCGGAAATAGCAACGCATCTCACGACTTTAGATAGAATCTTTGTTCCGTATGAAGTTGGTCACAGATGTTCATGGCTGGCAATTTCCACTTTATCTCCTCCTCTTCCATGGCCTGCATGCTCGTTTGCTAATTCAATCAGATAAAAACAGCTCGTCTCGATTCGTGCGAGCTTTGTTCTGTCGTACCATACACACACACGAGCGAACGCTCGGCCGCGCTACTTGGTAGGCGGAGTGGGAGGTGTTAGGTTTTTTTCGTTACGGAATTTATTGATTCGGTCGCCGCACTTAAAGCCCGCGATAAAAGTTATGCAATAGGTTATTAATAAGTTTACCACCAGTTTCAGCTTACTTACTTGCCATACATGTGGTAGGAGAAAGAAAAACACCCATTTGTCGTCAGAGAAGTGTCGTATATCGGTGATATGAGACGAGCGGTATCATTTTCCAATTTAGACGAGCTTTCGATGTACATGAAATAACCTGAGAAATAAAAAAAATAAAAAAATAAGTACAAAATTTCCCGTTTGATTTTGTTTTATATATTAAAGTAGTATTTAATGATTTAATAGTTTGAAAGTAGAAAAATATAAACCAATTAATTTTACCATTATATGAATAAAGATAATTTTTTTTATAAGTTTGATGTGGCAAATGATTGGATTGCATGCTAATCCACCTGTAGTAAATGGTCTCTGGAGCCCATGAACATCTTTAAGCAACTTCACGTAGAACATGGGTCCTATCTGAAGTCAATCACAAATGCGTTGCTACTCCCGAGGATTAGGATGGTCGCCTCATTTAAAAGTGTGCCAGCAACCACACCCTTCCATCGAAACGCAATGATTTTTTAACATTTGGCTTCGACTTCGGTCGAAAGTAGGGCGATAGTCGGATTATCCGCTTCACGCCAATAAAAACTTTTTAACAAAAAATATCTACCGACTTCCATGTCACAAAAAAGTAAAAAATAATTTAAATATATTTTGGTCTAGAACATACTCAGTACTTAGTACATAGTCCTGAAGTCGGTGCTCGACATATTTCGCTGGACGACGGTAACTACGTCCTATATGAGCACCGACTTCAGAACTATGTACTAAGTACTGAGTATGTTCTAGACCAAAATATATTTAAATTATTTTTTACTTTTTTGTGACATGGAAGTCGGTAGATATTTTTTGTTAAAAAGTTTTTATTTTACACTTTTTAGTGACTATATTTTTATGTTTGTATTTAAATAAAGCCTCTAAGTTTGCTTTGTGCATCTACATATTCACAAAAATTAAACATAAAACACTTTTACAATTCATACAAACAGGGCGCCCCCTCTGGAAGTACCCCTCCATCATCAGGGTTGAGGAGTTGAAGGTCAAATTTTTCATCTTATATTGTTGCTTAGTAATCTTATAACATATACGTTAGTACCAGGTGGCTAACTTCTATGGCTCAGGCTTGCAGTACCCTGCATCATCAGGGTTTAGGAGTTGAAGGTCAAAATTTTAATTTTGTGCCTCTGTTTGGTATTATTTTTACATACCCGTAAGCACCAAATTGCCAACTCCTATGGTTTAGAATTGAAGTACCCCTTCATCATCAGGGTCGAGGAGTTGAAGGTCAAAATTTTAATTTTGTGCCTCTGCTTAGTATTATTTTTACATAACCGTAAGCACCAAATTGCCAACTCTTATGGTTTAGGATTGAAGTACCCCTTCATCATCAGGGTTGAGGAGTTGAAGGTCAAATTTTTGATTTTATATTTTTGCTTAGTATTTTCTTTACATAACCGTAAGCACCAAATTGCCAACTTCTATGGTTTAGAATTGAAGTACCCCTCCATCATCAGGGTTGAGGAGTTGAAGGTCAAATTTTTCATCTTATGTTTTTGCTCAGTAATCTTATAACATATACGTAAGCACCAAATGGCTTATTCCTATGGTTTTGGCTTTAAGTACCCCTGCATCATCAGGGTTGAGGAGTTGAAGGTCAAATTTTTGTCCCATGAATTTGCTTAACAATTTCATTATATATTCGCAAACATCAAACGACCAACTTTTATAGTTCAGGCTAGCAGTACCCCTGCATCATCAGGATTGAAGAGTTGAAGGTCAAATTTTTCATAGTAAATACCTACATAGTAATTTTATTCTATATTTTACTCAATTGGACTTCTCCAGCTAAGGTTCGGCCGACTATCACTAATTTTATTATTTTGCTCCAAAAAGTTGAAGATCCTATGATTAGAACCTTATCAAACTCTTATCAGACTACCCCTGGAGTACATCCTTTCTAATAAAAAAAGAATCATCAAAATCGGTTGGCGGGATATTGAGTTATTCATACATTTATCGGGCACATTGAAAATGCAAATTTAAGACTTATGCGTTTTTCTTATAGATGCCCTTGTCAAAAAAATACTAAAAAAAAATGGGACCCTATGACACGCACTACCTTTCAAATAAAAAAAAAATCATCTAAATCGGTTCACCCAGTCCGGAGAAATGAGGTAACAAATATAAAAAAAAAAAAAAAAAAAAAAAAAAATACAGACGAATTGATAACCTCCTCCTTTTTGGAAGTCGGTTAAAAAAGTTCACTTCGAAAAATTTTGAAGGTAGAACCAGTGTAGATCGACCGGGGAAGTACCACCGCCACGTCTAGCGTAAATAATTTCTGACGTTTCTTGCGTTCACAGATGCGTTGCTCCTACGAGTTTGACTAAAGATAGAACCCATGTTCTGTATGTAGTTGATTACAGATGTCCATGGGCGGCAGTGACCACTTACCATCAGGTGCACTGCATGCTCGTTTGCTACTTCAATATCATAAAAAAGTTGCCATTGTAATAAAATGAAATGAAATGTCTTTATTTTGCATAGGCCTACGGGGGCACTTACAAATTGTCAGTTACATTTTTATTCTTACACTACCACCGGATCGGAATACGACCTCAACTGAGAAGATCCGGCAAGAAACTCAGCGGGTTTGTCTTTTTTCTTATTTATATCCATTTTTTTATTTTTATTGTACTTACCATATGATCCAAATCCGAGGGTATGATCAAAGGAAGGTCCAGTGAAGTGAATAGAGCTGGGTGTTTCAGTGTTACGTCGCGTCCAGTCGAAATCGTGGAGCTCGTCCTGCGTCCAGCCACAGATGGATGGGTCCTCGAAGTCGCAACTCAGTTGTGGGGTGGCTTTGGAAACTGGAAGCATTTTATCAATAACTAGTTGAATCCCGCAGCTTCGCCCGCGTTAACTAAAATCGATGTTCTCGTGAGAATAAGATTCCCACAGAAAAAAGTAGCCTATATGTTAATCCAGAGTATCAGCTAACACCCTACCAAATTTTATGAAAATCGCTCCAGCCGTTTACACGTGAAGAAGTAACAAACATACACACTCACAAACTTTCGCCTTTATAATATTAGTAGGATTAATTTATAGACCAGTATGAACGTGGAATGGAAACAAACAAAAAATTACAAAAATACTTGTTTCTAGTATTAATAATTCTCAGTACCTACTAACTATTAAACTAAACTATTTGCATTTTATGTGTGATGTAGGTACTGACACACGTCCCTGTAGCCTCGGGGTCAGAATAGGGCTACGGTATCCCCTGCCTGTCGTAAGAAGCGACTAAAAGGGGTTTCCGGGGTTGCAGACGGCTAGAGTGGGGGCTCGAACCGTTCGGTCAGGCAATCCCGGGAAGGACGACGGCGGTATGTGTGGTCGCATACCGTCGTAAAGACTAGACGAAGCGGGGGGCCCAGCTGGCCCATCTGGGAGGAGCCCGATGGGGCAGCGCGCTCGGAGGATTCCGGTTGAAGTCGTTTCGAGATCCCGGAGTCCTCCTTTTCAGCGCCGAGGACGGCCACCGGGGAGGTTTTAGTGCGGAAAAAATCCCACATAACCCTGCGTCGCTCCCACGGCGTCGGGTACCTTTGGAAGGTTTCCCCCTCGAAAACAAAAAAAAAAAGGTACTGACACACAGAACTTTCGTTTTTAGTTGTGTTACTTAGATAAACTTTTGACTATACGTAAACCTCCCGTCTGGCTAAAGAAATCCTTGTTATACTTGTCAACCATTAGGCTATCACTGCTCTGACATCTATGTACTGTAACGTCTATGTAATATAAATACTAGTTTAAGCACGGCAGAGCTTGGTCTTACCAACACAACTCGGGACAGTAGTGTTCCACTTGCGTCCATTGCAGTAGATGACCGGAGAGCCGACGAGCTCAAAATCTGGCATGCAGAAGAAGTGTATCCAGGCACCATTGTGTGACGTCATCGTCAGTCCGTTAGCGATCCTCTCTGGCTGGCGGCAACCCGGACCTGTGGAGTATACCAGGTGGACTAGTGTTGCTTGGGGAGGTACGGTCAAAAGGTGGTAAAACATTGTAATTCGACAGAGGAGGGACCACCGCACCTATTTCTAACGTGAAGCATTCTTGCGTTTCGATGGAAGGATGGAAGGATGTGACCATCCTAGTCCTCGGGAGTACCAACGCATGTGAGATTGACTTCAGATAAGGGGAGGTACGGTCGAAAGGTGGTAGAACGAGTTTAGTTCGACCGGGGAGGTACCACCGCCACACCTATTTCTAAAGTGAAGCATTCTTGCGTTTCGATGGAAGGGTGTGGTTGCCAGTACACGTTATACGAGGCTTCAGATAAAACCTATGTTCTGTATGAAGTTGCTTACAAATGTCCATGGGCGGCAGTGACCACTTACCATTAGGTGGACTGCATGCTCGTTTGCTACTTCATTATTATAAAAAAGGTACCACCGCCACACTTATCTACCGTGAGCAGTGAAGCTTGTGTTGCTTTTCATCAGGTAAGCGACTCAATATTCTCTGTTGCTTTCCATCAGATAAGCAACAAAAATTAACAAAATAATGAAAATGTTACTGGCATCGCCATCTGTACTGAAAACATTTAAATACTCAGACCGTCATGGGACTCAAATAACTCCCTTACTAAAGTGCTAAATAATAATTTAATGCTACATTAACAGATGGCGTTGAGTACATATTTAGGATGGCGATTTTAAATGTCAGCCAAAAATGGTTTCGCATAATTTTGTGTTAACGCGAAATATTTTATATCTTTAAAAATGGCTGGTAGAACCAATGTAGTTCGATCAGGGAGGTATCATCGCCTTATTTCTAGCGTGAACCACTTCTTGCGTTTCGAAGGGTGTGGTTGCCGGTTTGCTCTTATAAGAGCTCGGGAGTAGTAACGCCTCTGTGATTGAGTTAGAGAATAGGTGTGGCGGTGGTATTTCTCTCAAACCATCGTTCTACCTTGTGAACTGGTCGAATAGCAGTGCATTGCCCATTGTGGCGACCTCCCGCAATTCACCAAGAGATGGCGCTACTTGTAATCTGAAACACGCTATCGAAGTATTCTCAATATGCCGCAACAAGTTCCTAACAACGATTGTCGGAGCACGTCCGCTCCCCAGGCATGATCATCTCGTCCCTGTAGCCTCGGGGTCAGAATAGGGCTACGGTATCCCCTGCCTGTCGTAAGAGGCGACTAAAAGGGGCTTCCGGGGTTGCAGACTGCTAGAGTGGGAGCTTGAACCGTTCGGTCAGGCAATCCCGGGAAGGACGGCGGTATGTGTGGTCGCATACCGTCGTAAAGACTAGACGGAGCGGTGGGCCCAGCCGCCCATCTGGGAGGAGCCCGACGGGGCAGCGCGCTCGAAGGATTCCGGTTGAAGTCGTTTCGAGATCACGGAGTCCTCCTTTTCAGCGCCGAGGACGGCCACCGGGGGGGTTTTAGTGCGGTAAAAATCCCACATAACCCTGCGTCGCTCCCACGGCGTCGGGTACCTTTGGAAGGTTTCCCCCTCGAAAACAAAAAAAAAAAAAAAAAGGCATGATCATCTAGCCTGGCGGGAGATCTCTTTGCCAAACCCAGAAATCACGTTAAGAAGCTTAATTACTCAAACTTACGGACACAGACAGGCCACGGCACATCCCACTGCCCGTTTCTGCAGGTGGAGTACTTGTTCCCCACCAGCCAGTACCGAGGATGGCACACGAACTTCGCAAGCTTGGACCGTTGGCGGAAACGGATCCTCCCGTTTTCGAAAGGCGGTGGCGTGCAATCCGAATCAGCGCTTCCAAAATATGATTCTGAAACAAGGTTTGACATAGTATTAGGTACAGAAGTGAAAAAACATTTCAGGCAAGTCCTGCAGTTAGGGCCTGATTAACCCTTAGGCTAATTAGACTGCAGCCTAGGGCGCGAGGATTGAGGGGGCGCGCTGATATCGTGCTTTCACATGCACTATTAATCTAGCATCATTGCATCTACCCTACATATTTCAACTAGACCAAGACGAAACACTAACACACCGGGGGATGTAGATTTGGCAACCTTTTTTTGCACGACAAGCTGCAGTTAATACTTTTAGGCCAACTGTAACACACTTGGTGGGGGCGCGTCCTTATAATTAGCCTACAGCGGTCAGAATTCTCGATCAATCGCTGCCTGCAGCTAAACTATCGTCCATTGGCATCTGCAACCGACGACAGTACCACGGGCGCAGCCAGGTTTTAATGTGCGGTAACGGTAACTTCATGGTCGAACTACTATGAATACTAATATAATTGTGATTGTTAATATCTTGCAGCCAGTATGTATATTTCACTATTTCGTTTGGAACCCCCGAAACCCCTCCCTTCGCTTCGCCCATGGCATACTTGAGGAAACATACAAATCTCGTACTAAGGGTTGGGGTACAACCCATTATTATCCCTCTGATGGGCACGGGTCTTCTCTCAGATTGAGACAGTTTTAGGCCAGAGTCCACAGGCGCTGGCGCACTTTACGGCGCTGGCTTTACACACCTCTGAGAACTTTTTTTAAAGAACTCTCGGGTGTGTAGCTTTCCTCACGATGTTTTCTTCACCGAAAAGCAGTGATAATTAATTACTAAGGTTGATTTTCCCAAAACAAGCGTTGTTTTTTCTACACTCATACATTGCAATGTACATTGCACGCTTAGGTTTTCTTTTTAGGCCATAACTTGCTATATACTTTGAAAAGAGTTAAAACAAGAAGAATGCTTGTTTTGAGCAACAAAATAAACTCGTAGTAAGGGTACAAATAGCATAAGCAGTGATAGTCTAATAGTTGAAACTTGCCCTCTTAATCGGGAGGTCCAAGGTTCAAACCCAGACTTAAGTGACAGACTTACCACTGATTTAAGTGCATATTAGAAATTATCACTGCTTTTCGGTGAAGGAAAACATCGTGAGGAAACTTACACACCCGAGAGTTCTTAAAAATAAAAACTTTTTAACAAAAAATATCTACCGACTTCCATGTCACAAAAAAGTAAAAAATAATTTAAATATATTTTGGTCTAGAACATACTCAGTACTTAGTACATAGTCCTGAAGTCGGTGCTCGACATATTTCGCTGGACGACGGTAACTACGTCCTATATGAGCACCGACTTCAGAACTATGTACTAAGTACTGAGTATGTTCTAGACCAAAATATATTTAAATTATTCTTTACTTTTTTGTGACATGGAAGTCGGTAGATATTTTTTGTTAAAAAGTTTTTATTTTACACTTTTTAGTGACTATATTTTTATGTTTGTATTTAAATAAAGCCTCTAAGTTTGCTTTGTGCATCTACATATTCACAAAAATTAAACATAAAACACTTTTACAATTCATACAAACAGGGCGCCCCCTCTGGAAGTACCCCTCCATCATCAGGGTTGAGGAGTTGAAGGTCAAATTTTTCATCTTATATTGTTGCTTAGTAATCTTATAACATATACGTTAGTACCAGGTGGCTAACTTCTATGGCTCAGGCTTGCAGTACCCTGCATCATCAGGGTTTAGGAGTTGAAGGTCAAAATTTTAATTTTGTGCCTCTGTTTGGTATTATTTTTACATACCCGTAAGCACCAAATTGCCAACTCCTATGGTTTAGAATTGAAGTACCCCTTCATCATCAGGGTCGAGGAGTTGAAGGCCAAAATTTTAATTTTGTGCCTCTGCTTAGTATTATTTTTACAAAACCGTAAGCACCAAATTGCCAACTCCTATGGTTTAGGATTGAAGTACCCCTTCAACATCAGGGTTGAGGAGTTGAAGGTCAAATTTTTGATTTTATATTTTTGCTTAGTATTTTCTTTACATAACCGTAAGCACCAAATTGCCAACTTCTATGGTTTAGGATTGAAGTACCCCTCCATCATCAGGGTTGAGGAGTTGAAGGTCAAATTTTTCATAGTAAATACCTACATAGTAATTTTATTCTATATTTTACTCAATTGGACTTCTCCAGCTAAGGTTCGGCCGACTATCACTAATTTTATTATTTTGCTCCAAAAAGTTGAAGATCCTATGATTAGAACCTTATCAAACTCTTATCAGACTACCCCTGGAGTACATCCTTTCTAATAAAAAAAGAATCATCAAAATCGGTTGGCGGGATATTGAGTTATTCATACATTTATCGCGTACAATGAAAATGCAAATTTAAGACTTATGCGTTTTTCTTATGGATGCCCTAGTCAAAAAAATACTAAAAAAAAATGGGACCCTATGACACGCACTACCTTTCAAATAAAAAAAAAATTATCTAAATCGGTTCACCCAGTCCGGAGAAATGAGGTAACAAATATAAAAAAAAAAAAAAAAAAAAAAATAATAAAAATACAGACGAATTGATAACCTCCTCCTTTTTGGAAGTCGGTTAAATATATAGTTCGCGGAGGTGTGTGAAGTCCACCAATTTCCACTCGGCCAGCGCGGTGGGCTATGGCCTAAAACTCTCTCATTCCGAGAGAAGACCCGTGCCCAGCAGTTGAACAATGGGTTGACGGTGTCGATGAAGGGTACAAATAAGATCAGAGCCCTGTAAAAATACGATAACTTTTGCGTTGCTATGCTAGTAATAAAAAACTAGAGCTAAGATTTTAAGAGTAATTTGTATTTATACTTTCTAGTGTGTCTAAAGAAACGAGCAAAGGGAAAGGGAATACCAAATATGAGTACAATTACTTTTATGATTTAACTGATTTTTTCATCAGATTGAAGTAGCAAGAACAAAAAATTAAATCCTTCATTCAGATATGTGTGTTACTGGTTGTAGAACTAGTGTAGTTCGACCGGAGGGACCACCACCACACCTATTTCTAACGTCAATTAGTTCTTGCGTTTTGGTGAAAGGTGTGGTTGCGGGTACACTTATATGAGGCGACCATCTTAGCCCTTGGAAGAAGCAACATATCTGCGAATGACTTCAGAGCGAACAGCGACTGATTAAGAATTCTGACCGCTCTAGGTTAATTATAAGGACGCACCCTCACCAGGTGTGTTACAGTCGGCCTAAAAGTATTAACTACAGCTTGTGGAGCAAAAAATAAGGTCGCCAAATCTACATCCTCTGGTGTGTTAGTGTTTTGTCTCAGTTTAGTTGAAATATGTAGGGTAAATGCAATGATGCTAGATTAATAGTGCATGCGAAAACACGGTATTAGCGCGCCCCTTCAATCCTCGCACCCTGCAGCCTAATTAGCCTAAGCGTTAATCAGGCCCTTATAGCAAACATCTGTTCTAACTGAATTTGCTAACATATATTTCGACAGCAGTGACTACTTACTACCAGGTGGACTGCACGTTCGTTCGCTACTTCAATGTAAAAAAATACGCTATTGACATAAATGCCGGGTTATTTGCCATTCACAAGCTGGAAGTCATTAAATTATAAACAGCAAGTAATAAATAAACAGGGAATTATCAACCGGATGCTCGCTCTTGGCTCGACCTCGCGTCGAACTTCCGTTGTTAGAAGCACGTGGGTGGTAGAACCTTTGATGACCTCAGCTTTGGTTCCAGCTAGTAAAAACAGTTATGGGGACCTATGTACGTCGCCTTAACTCTTAGCTTTGGTTCTAGGAAGCAAATATTTATTAAGAGGACCTATGGATGTCGCCTTAACTATTTATTTACGTGATAGGGTAGGTAATGACGTGAGATATTTAGAGGGCGGGTCTTATTTTTGTCAAATTGAAGTAGCGGACGAGCATGCGGTCCATCTGAGGGTAAGTGGTTCTTGCCGCTCACGAACATGTGTGAACAACTTCATAATAGGAGTTCTATCTAAAGTAACAGATGTGTTGCTGTTCCCGAGGACTAAGATGATATATATAAAAGTGAGCCGGCACGTAGTGAATGACTGCTTCACGCTATAAATAAGTCTAGCGGTGATTTTTTTCTTTACCTGGCTCAAGCAAACGAGCTTGCAGTACACCTGATGGTAAATGGTCGCTGCCGCCCATGGATATCTGTAATCAACTTCATACAAAACATGGGTTCTATCTGAAGTCAATCACAGATGCGTTGCTACTCTCGAGGACTGTGATGGTCGCCTCATATAAAAGTTTGCCGGCAACTACACCCTTCCATCGAAACGCAAGATACGTCCACGGTCAAACCACACTGGTTTTACCTGGTAAATGAGAGTGCAGTCCACATCTTCTGGCAGATTATTAACCGAGATCGTTTATTCTATAAAAAAATATTATTGTCTGGTATTGGTTGGTACATTGGAGCTCTTCTTAAAATCGTTCACATTGGTAGGCCATGATAACTTCTGTACCAGGTGTTTTTTTGGAAGTTACGGTCCAAAAAGGATGTTAACTAAGTCAAGGTTCGCACTTAGCCAGTAGACATTATGTAGTTGACTTATCTTTTACAAATAGATGCACGAAAAAGAGGTTTCCTCTTCTAAAACTTATGGGATATGGCGTTAGTAAGTACCTACATATTTAGTAGACGTGAAGCCGTTAGTGAGTGATGGTGGTAAGGTGCTGTTGTTGGCTGACTTTCATATCAGACCACCACCTTAGTCCTCAGAATTAGCAACACATGATTGACTCCAGATAGGTACCCCTGGTCTGTATGAAGTTGCTTACAGATTAACCATCAAGTGGACTGCATGCTCGTTTGCTACTTCATTCGGATAAAAACATAAATCAAGCCTTTTCCCGCCCTCTAAACGTACCGCGTGCCGCCATTTACCCAGATTTAAAAACTGACGACATAAAAGTTCCGTTCGTTTAAAAACTGAGCGCTTGAAGGAATTTGAACTATTCAAAATGCGAACCAATTTTGTTGTTTCAACATTGCATATTTTCCATTAGGTCATATTCACCAAGCAAAAAGTTACCACCAAAACTAATAACAAATCGAAAGTAGATAATGGATAGATTTAAATATAAGAATCAGTCAAAAGAGGTCACAGGCTTGGAACAATACTGTAATAAATAGTGAATTATTTAACAAAAAATAGTTTTAAATTATAGGTAGGTAGGTACTCCATGAAATTTCCATTTTTATTTTTATTGCGAATGACGTCAAGGATAATCTATAGGCCATCATGGCGGACAGCGTTTTCACGAATACAAGAAAAATATATCATTTTTATGAAATAACCGAAGAATTTCGTGCAATACTATAAAAATGAATAGGAAAACCTATAACGTGAAACACTAGGGTACGATTCCCAATAATTATATAATTTCAATTCTAAATGAATATTATTATTAGTTTTGAAAATCGGGATGTAGTGTCAATTACTTCGAAAGCTTGCAGAAGCGCCATTTCCACGCTATTGGTACTAGTAGGAACAGCTACATAATTTTAGGGTTACCATTAGGTTTTGCTCTAATTTTCCTGAGTTTGTTGTAGTTTGGCGAACGTCTATGAATGAAAATATTTTCTAGATTCCAAACCACATTTCTTGAGTCTAGAAATGTTGTCCCTGTAGTTCCGGTAGTTAAACAGCCTGTAGTACAACAGTACCTCCTGCCTCTCGTAAGAGAGAGCTAAGAGGCGATGTAACTACACAGGTACTCAACCATTTTATCATAGGGGCCACAAACATGTTCCAGCGAAGTAATGCCGGGCCGCAAGCAGCGTAATTTGGAGTTGTGCTGCCCGGGATAGAACAACTTACTCCTTTCTCCAAATTGTCGTCCAAATGGTCGCGTAACCTACTTACTCGATATTGATGACCAAATAAAAAAATAGATCGTCAAATCGAGGAATACCTTTTATCAAGGTCTGACTTACTGCTACGTATATCCTTAATTAAATTCAACAGGGCCGATCAAATTTGGCCCGGCGGGCCACATGCCACCCCGGGCCGCAGGTTAAGTATAGCGGCTTTAGAAGGTTTCCACCAAAAGCAAAAAAAAGAATCTAGAAATATTGTTTGGCCTTCGAGTAAAGTTTATAGTCTAGAATCTAATCTATAAATGCACTTGCAAATTTACTCTAAGAACAATGTGTTAATATAAATCAATTGTTTTTTCATTCTTTTTATTTGAGTTTCAGAATATACGTATTTCCGTTTGTTTTCTCGCTCTACAGGTCAATCAACTTAATTAATTCAACATTTGAGGTAAACTCGCTATACTATTATAATATAATTTTCAATATAGTGCTTGTGAATATAAATAGTAGAGGGGACATATCAAATATAAGCTATGAATGGAAAATTACAAATATATATTTGACCTGGACCGTCACACAGGTCACAATGTATAATTTGAGAAATGATAGTCAGCCTCCACCCAGACTGAAAGACTTGAGACCACAGAGTGAAGATTGTATACAGAGTATTTTTAAACGATATGCGGAAAATTAATTATTATAACTATCCAAATACATTAAAACTCTATCCAAAATAAAAATCCAATATATTTCCAATCAAAAAGACATTTTTTTCGGAAGAAGGACAGCGTGAACAAACGGGATATTTAATTCCACCCTGGTCATATGTTAAGATGTGATCTGAATTACGAACTTTTATACGCATTTTCCCTTTGATCGGTGGAAAGAGGATATAATAGACAATTTTTGGTAATACAGTAGACATAGTATGACACCTCAAATTCAATGCACAAGTTTGATTGATATAGAGATCTTTTGAATAATTAGTGTTTTCAATAAAAAATATATATAGAACTATATACAAATACTATAATTACTGGAACATTCAACAAATTAAAAACTATTTTATTATATTATGAAAAAAAACTCACCAGCCATACATCCCAAAACAAACAAAAACAAAACACATTTTGAGAACATATTGCACAGATTAAAACTAAATTTAGAAATGTATAATGTCCAACCAATTCATTAGATTCGACACCCTTTCGACTTTACATTTAGGACAACTGTTCTGTAATTGTTGAGGGCAAAAGATTTTAAAATAAATTGTATGTTACAATATTTTTTATGCAAAGATTACATTGACCCGCAGTAAGGCAACTAGGCATTAAACTCTCTACTTTATAACAATGATTTCATTGACATCATTAGGTGGGTATTTAATTGCAATAACAGCAAAATATTTTATTTAATAATATTTTACAGATAATCTACTTTTATAGTGTAGTAAGTATTGACTTGGCCTCTTAATCGGTGATCCAAGGTTTGAGTCCGAGGCCACTTTTCTAAAATTATATTGGAAATTAATTATCATTGATTTACCGTGAAAGAAAATATCATGACGAAAGAATCTAATATTTCTATTACAAAGTTTTTAAGGTATATGAAGTCTAGCAATTTGTACTTGGATGGCGTGGTAGACTATGGCCTGAAGCTCTCTTATTTTATGATAAAAAAATCATGAACACCTGTGGGACAATAGCAATTTAACCGACAAATAACAGTAAAAAAGTAAAAATAAAAGAATATTAAATAGAATTAGTTAATGTCTTTTGCTTATCGAAGAAAGATATAACTTAAAGTAAGTTTATAGAGCTAGGTTTTTAAAATTGAATAAAATTGTACAAAATTCAAGGATAATTCTGTCCAATTCATGCGGTTATTGTTTAATATTTTTATCCTTTTAATAATAAGTATGTGTAAATTTGTGAGGATATATGTGTGTTGAATACTCTTTCACGAAAAATCGAATTTCGCTAAAATTTTGCATTTTGATAGGTTATGGCCTGGATTAACACATGAGATACTTATTAGCATGGTAAACGTGACCAAGGCAGACAGAGCCGGGGCAATATACTAATGTTTACATAAACGTAAATTAAGTCGCCAATATATGCAAAAACCTACTTTCCCATGACTAAATGTGAAACTAAAATTGTATTCTTTGACACAAACGGGATGCGCCTCCGCAGCTATCACAGGAAGCGGTCTTTCCGATATTGACTGAATATTATCAACTCGGAGCATTTCAATGAACATGTAGTTATCCCAACTAATCGTTTGTTATCAGAACAATCCAACTTTAAAATTTACCAATGATTCACTAAAACTTCTGAGAATCTCTCTGTTTCATCGTTAGAGTTAGTTTTGGTAATTCCAGTATTAAAGCAATAAAATAAAGCTTTAATTATGTACAATTCTGTATATGCTTAAGTGCTTAAAATTCTTATAGGAAATGCATGAAACTTTATTTAATATGAAATTCCACTTACAAATGAAACCTCATACACAGCTACAATAGTTATTACCATATTTTCTGCTTTTCCCAAAATGGACCAGAGAGAGAGAGAGAGTTATAACATTATGCTTTGAAAGTACATAAAGGAAAGAAAGAAAGAAATCTACGAAAATAAAGGCTATATTATATTTTGTGTATTTATCAGAATAACAATATTTTTTAAGATTACTCGTGTTATGTATCTCCCTCCAACGTGTAAATGTGGAATTAAAAATTGATACGTATAATAAATTATTATCTTATTTTATATTGAACAAGTTTGTATCAGCATGCCAACAATTGTTTATTATAGAACTAAGATATAAACGTGTAAGACCTCAAATAGCAACGTTTTTATTCATGCGGAAAAAGATCGTAGAATCCTTTGAAATGGACCTCCAAGCTCCGGGGCTCCCACTGATACCTTTGCTGTTTAATAATTCGTTTGCAACATTTCTAAAATAATAAATATCCCCAAGAAAAAGGTAACAAGGTGTTCTTGTGAAGTTATGCTGAGATTTTAAACACAAACAGCTAAGCTATATTTATGCTAAGATTTTATAAATTGTATTTAACTCAGGGAAACAGTTTTGTAAAATAAATATTAAAAATATTTTGGCCTCTGCCACTATTTTGTTTTACCAACATTTCGTGCTTTGATTTGCAACCAGGTCGAACAGAACAATTTTAGAAGTCAGTTAAATCTAATAGGTGTTGGACGCAAAAAATATATAATTTATTTAAATTGTCTTAAAAACAAATTATGATAAAACTTCGATACAAAGTTGTAATTAAACTGAGTAATCAATGTTCAAAAAGAAGTATCTATTTAGACAATAGTTACACAATTTATCCTGTATTTTCTCACTATGAAGTTTATTTTTATTGTAAATATTAGTAAAAGTAGTTAGTTTCCTTAGAAATTGTCGAAATGTTTAAAATTAAATACGGAGATTGGGATTTCAAATTGATAAACTGACAACACTGGATACAAACGTCAATTGTTTGTCAAATTGGAAATCAATATTTTGATTTTCAATAAGTAGCCTAACAGTTATTGATTTTTAAATAGTTTAGTTTTGAATTAAAATCGTTGTTTTAAACTACAAAAATGAATTTAGAAGAACACTACACGTGCAGGCTGTGCCTTAGTACGACGGGAGAAATGATTGATATCAATGAGAGCTATAAACGTGTCCTAAATACATGTCTTTCGTTGAAAGTAAGTATTTAAATTAAATATAATATAATAACGTCGCTTAAGTTCTAACACCGCGGCTTTCAAAATTAGCAACTTTTTAGGAGAGTAAATAAACTGTCTTAAATAGTTATTTTTAATTCTACAACAACCAATTAATAAATTGCGTTTAAAATAATAATATACTCATATTAAAATTATATTATTTATGAAAATGTAACATGTTCCTATATTATTTTGAGATACCAGTATTTCATTAACTCAAAATGGGCATTTTTGAGTTATGCGGTGTTAGAACTTAGTGACGATAAGCATCTTGTTACGAAATAAATTCTCCTTAGCATGCAATTTATAAGATTTAGTGTTCTGCAACGGTATAAATTTCATTCTCATCATTATACACAGCTTATTTATCACAATTTAGATCGAATAATACCAAATGAAAAACGCCAAGTGCCTTACCAGGTGATAGAACCAGTGTAATTCGACCGGGGGGTACCACCACACTTATTTCTAGCGTGACGCAGTTCTTGCGTTTTGGTGGAGGGGTGTGGTTGCTGGCACACTTGTGTATGAGGCGAACATCGTAGTTCTTGGCTGTGTCAAATCACCTGTAATTAAGTTCAGATAGAAACCTTTTTTTTTGTTTGTTTTTTTTAATAAAAAGAAAAAAAAATCTCATAGGTGTGTGAAGTCCACTAATCCCCAATTGGCCATCGCGGTGAACTATGGCCTAAAACTCTCTCATTCTGAGAGAAGACCCGTGCCCAGCAGTGGGACAATAATGGGTTGATGACAGAAACCTTATTTTATGTAAAGATGCTTATGATGAGATGTCCATGGGTGGCAGTGACCACTTACATTCAGGCGGATTGCATGCTTGTTTGCCCTTTCAATATTATAAAAAAAATTTAAAAGTCCATTAATTACCTTGTAATTGGATCACCGTGTTTTCAATTCTTGCCTTTTTTATTTACAATTGATTATCTTGAATTGTGCTGTTATTTAGGGTAAAGTACAATAGTGGCAGTTAGAGAAAATAAGTCTGGAAAAGTTAGTCTGAAAATTTATCTCACTCTTAAGGGGGGTCTGGAATAAAAAGACTGAATTGTTGACACAAAAAAGTCAATCCTTTTAAACAATTATTTCTCTCTGACAAATGACAGATAGGACAGATATGTCCCTGTAGTTCCGGGACCTGAATAGGACTATGGTACCTTCTGCCTGTCGTAAGAGGCGACAAAAATGGGCTTCCGGGGATGGCCAACGAGGGGCTTTTAGTGCGGTAAGAATCCCACATAACTCGCGTCGTTCTCACGGAGTCGGGTACCTTTAGAAGGTTTCCCCCTTGTACACTGAAAAAAAGGAATAAGCTGTATGTACATTTATTTATTACATCTGTAAATAAAAAACATCATAAACTAAAACATCCAAAAATCAAGATGCAAATGGATGTAAAACTCGAAAAGCTGTCACTATCCTATTCCGTCGTTAATTCGTTTGGTTGTTTATGCATGTCAGCTTTCTGTGACGGCGTGGAAACAAACATTTGGCCTTTTATCCCATTGATGTGCGTTAAAAAACCGACATGGAATGGTAAAGTGCACTTCAGTGATAAATAAGTGACAATAGTATCAAATGGCCGTGCCATACATGTTAACACTTATTTTATCATTCCTGTTCATGTCTGGCGTTGGCATTACATCAAGACCCATTACCATTTATGTGTGATGACCTCACAACTCATCAAGAGATGGCGCTATGGCGACTTTCCGCAATTCTTCAGGAGATGGCAATGTGGTGACTTTTCGCGGGGTCCACTGAGCGTGTTGTCCCATTGTATCACCAGGGCGAGCGGCTGGGCCCACCGCACCATTTGCTCTTAACGTCGATATGCAACCACACACATGCCTCCGTCTTTCCCAAGGTCGCTTGGCTGGATGGTTCGAGCTCCCACTCTCACCGCCCGCAGCCCCAGAAGTCCCCTTTTAGTCGCGTCTTACGACTGGCAAGGGGTACCGTTGGTCTATTCTGAACCCGGAACTACAGGGACGGAAATGACCGCGACCTAACCACCAATAAAACAAAACTGCACGCGCTTACGTACTACTTCAGTGATGCAAGTATAAACTCTTACAAGTAACGAGTTGTGTCTTGTCATCCGCAGAAGTATTAAGTGCTGCCGAATATTCATCGTTTTTCACAATAGCCTCGCCGAATATTCGTTATTCGTGACAAACCTAATAAATGCAAAACCCGGCTAAAAAATATGTATTTCCTACATAATTCAGACCAAATTTGGTATACTAGTGTAGCTTTTCCCTTTTCAGTTAGTGTTTTGATAACTTTACTTTACAATTTGTTTTACTTCATAATTTTCATTTGAAACATTTTTCATAAAGGAATATTATGCTTAAATTAATTCTTAGCCATACCTACAATTGTCTTATTACATGTTATAAAATTACATTTCAGATATTTATAGGCTCACAATTACCCTCAAAAATTTGTCAGACCTGTGCCGAAAATTTGAAAAGTATAAGCGATTATCGTAAAAATATAATACACAATGAATTGGAACAACTCACGGCTGTAAAAAATGCTCCAATCGATGAGTCTGAACAGTTTCACTCGAATTTAAATGAACACATACAATTATATACGGTAAAAGATGAATATTCTAAGAGTACTTGTAAGGAATTAATGCATGATGAAGTTATTGAAATTGAAGATTCTGATTCCAATCACACAACAGATACTGTTGTATGTAAAGAAGTCAACAATCCAATTGATGAACGGAGTGAAGGTAAAAAGGTGCAAAGGAATTCAAAAAGAGGAAGAAATAGTAACGATGAAATTGAAGGAAAGCAAACTAATAAGAGTGAGACAAACAATGCAGAGAAACAGAGGTTAAATAATAATATTGCCGGTAATTCGAATAATATGACCAGTTTCAGTTATACTCAAGCAGATGTTTCGAACTTCTTGGATGGGAACCCAGATGAAACAATGGAGTCTATTAATCCGGATGAATATGCAGTGCGAAAAAAAATAATAAGCTCAACACAAATTTTGAATAAACTAAATAAATTCGATTTTCAAACAAGTGTTAGAGTTGAGAACTTAAATTCAGCGGAAAACAGTATAGATTGTGTGATGGAACCAAATAGACAGCAGAATAATCTTGGTGTAAATGACACACAATACCTAAATGAGAGTGTGACTGATAATTTAGATTGCGCTACTCAATCCGTACACGAAGATAATTCTTTAAGTGTGGTTCCGAATGAATATAATCTGGAACTAAATATTGATAATACTCCAGATGGTGCTACCTTGTCTAGTGATAGAACAAGAAAAGGTATAATGACATATATATCAGAGCCAGGTTCACCTGAAGCGAGAGGGGACTTATCATGCCTCACATGTCTCAAAGGATTTGAGTCACAAAGCGAATTATCAAAACATTACAAATCTGTAGAGTTAAGCCAGTCAGAAAAATCCAAAGAAGCCATAGACGTTAACGCGTTTAAGGCTATAATAAATGAAGATGGCAAGATTGTTTACAAATGTAAAAAGTGCGGTAGATTGATACATAACAAAGGCGCATGCAAAAGGCACCTTCAGATCCATAAAAAAAACAGACCCCTAATTTGCAACTTGTGTGGTGAGTTTACTTTTTAATATCACGGCGTTACTTAATGCCTAACCTAACCTAACCTAACCATGCGATTTAATTATTGCAACTGCCAAATTCATAAGTCGCGACTTTAGAATTATATTAGTGTATGTGTGCAAAAACCGCGCGTGAGAAAATGAATTTGATTCAAGCACTTCCCCTTTATTTATCGTTTTATCCAATACTTATGATATTTCTGATTGAAATCTTGTTCAAAATCAATAATTTATACTTCCATGTAATGAAATGTCAATGTCTTACCTGTATAATTTGGCATATTTCTTGACTTGTTTCGTCCTTACGTCAGATTTTTTGCACTAACGTTATTATAATTCCGAAGCTCCAATGTTATTCTATTATTAAACTATCGTTGACATTTTTATGATTTGTACATTTTGAAAATGGCGAAGCACTGTATTATACTTTAAAGTATTTTGTATTGTGTCTGTAGCGTCGCGCAAATTGCTAAGCGCTTCTTATGGGATAGTATATAATGTATTTGCTATGTCAATTGTTAACTTATGCAATATATCGTGTATACAGTGGCTTGCTCGGCGATATGAGTATATTTTGAAAATGTATAACTCATATTTTTTTTATGAACAGGTCAACGTTAAGTTGGAAAGAAGGTTAACTATGAAGAGCCACGGTAAATAATAGTATGTAAGCAATTTTAGACATTGCAGTTAAAATTCTTTTTGTAATAGTTAACCAGTAGTTGCTTTCGGAAGGCGGTTGAATCCTTCGGGATCGAATTAGGAGGAATCATCGTCACACCTATGTTTGCCTACTAACGCATTCTTAAGCGCGTCTTTTAAGTTGAAGGGTGTGGTTAAGTTTACCTTAACCACATCCTTCAACTTAAAAGACTGCTAAATCCGAGGTATCTATTCTAACATATAGTCCTCAAGGGTAGCAACCCGTCTAGTAGATCTCAGGACTGTAGACTGTAATTTTTAGTTGTTCTGTAAGTGGTAACTGCAAATGTACAGTTACCACTTACAGACAAATGGACTGCATGTTCGTTTACCACGTATTTGAATTATGTTTGACAACAGATAGAGCATCTTAGCTATATTAACCGTACTAAGAGGGTAGGTAGATAACTTTCATTGTATGCTAGGCTGTAAGCACACGTCCCTGTAGCCTCGGGGTCAGAATAGGGCTACGGTATACCCTGCCTGTCGTAAGAGGCGACTAAAAGGGGCTTCCAGGGTTGCAGACGGCTAGAGTGGGAGCTCGAACCGTTCGGTCAGGCAATCCCGGGAAGGACGGCGGTATGTGTGGTCGCATACCGTCGTAAAGACTAGACGGAGCGGTGGACCCAGCCGCCCATCTGGGAGGAGCCCGATGGGGCAGCGCGCTCGGAGGATTCCGGTTGAAGTCGTTTCGAGATCCCGGAGTCCTCCTTTTCAGCGCCGAGGACGGCCACCGGGCGCATAACCCTGCGTCGCTCCCACGGCGTCGGGTACCTTTGGAAGGTTTCCCAAAAAAAAAGGCTGTAAGCACAAGTAAGCCCAAGATATATAATATCTACTTTAAAGAGGGTAGTTTGACATTTTCATCGTATTGAGGTAGGTAGATAACAATCTAAGCACTTCATTTTATATTGCAATCTCGGACATAGAAACAAGACACTACAGGACATATTTTTATTATAGGTATTAGAGAGGGTAGTTAGAAAATATACAAAACTACCTTGGCCATTGACTTAGGTAAATAATTTTTATGTAGCTGAAGCAACCTAGCTATACGTACAAGGCAGTACATGAAATATTGTCACCATTTTTAGAGGGTAGTTGCGATATAATCATCGTAGTTACATAGATGACTACAACAAAAAACTGGTACCTACTTAGTTTGAACGCACTTGATCGTGCAAGTCACAGTATACAGTAGGATCCAACGTCACAATTTTATAGAGGGTAGTTTTGACACAGCCACTTTATTAAGCTAGGTAGATAACTATAGATAGACTGCTATTTGGATTGAATCTATAGCTTTTGTTAGCGATAGGGAGTGAAATAAAGGAAACTGGGACACTGATTTGAATTTGAGAGGACTCCGGAGGGCGTATTGCGAAGAGACGGCTCATTCCCGCTCGAGAATAAAACAAAAGGCAAAATTTTTTCTGGAAAATTTTTGAACAATGTCACCGATGTTGCGCTTCTAACGCCCTCTGCCGCCGCCCTCCATCTTTATTGAGTTCATATATTACATAAATATGCCAATAGATGGCACCAATAGGTGCATTTATACATAATCTAATATTCAATAAAAAACACTAGGAGTTAAACGCGTACGTCATTAACACATTTTTTATTGTATTATAGGCCGCACATACAAGTCAGTCGCAGACATTATGCGCCATGGTGCGGTCCACAGGGCATACTACTTTATCTGTACGCACGGGTGTGGGTATCGCACCGTGCGCTTGAGTGAGATGCGTGATCATATGAAACAACACAGGGAGGACTTAAAGGTATTATATATTATTTTGTAGGTGGTAGAACCAGTGTAGTTCGACCGGGGAAGTACCACCGCCACACCTATTTCTACCGTGAAGCATTTCTTGCGTTTCGATGGAAGGGTGTGGTTGCCGGCACACTTATATGAGGTGACTATCATAGTCCTCGGGAGCAGCAACGCATCTGTGATTGACTTCAGATAGAACCCATGTTCTATTTGAAGTTGCTTACAGTTGTCCATGGACGTCAGTGAACACTTACCATCAGATGAACTGCATGCTCGTTTGCTACATCAGTCAGATAAAAAAAATCTGAGAAAAGACCCATGGCCAGCAGTGGAACAATAATGAGTTAACGACGAAGACTATATATCACCTGATGGTAAGTGGTGATTGCCGCTTATGGGTAAGGGCTCCATATTTTGGACAGTAAAAGAGACACTTGGTATTTTGAAAATAACAGCATATTATTAATATAGCCGCTTTAACATCAAGTAATAAAATTAGGAAAAAGGTTAATATTGAAGGAGCATCGTACGTCAGTGGAATCGATATTTCTCAAAGTTATTCGGTTTACCAATTGAACCGTAATAGGTAGACATTTTAAATTCTTAGCCAAGTAGTGCTAATAGTAAGCAAATGCTAAAAAAAACGTAAAGAAACTTTGGTAATAAGAACGATCCTTGGGTGTATTGGAGTCGCACTTGACCTATTATTTCACTTTTATGGCGCGCCTGAAGCTGTTTTGCTTCAATGAAGACTTTCATGTCAGGCCATCTTAGTCCTCGAGAGTAGCAAAGCAACCGGAGTCCTCTGAACGAGTTGCTCCATTAGGCACCTCCCAGGTGAGCGGGTGAGCTCATCGGACTTTCAAATCTTTACGATGGTATGCGACTACACATACCGCCGTCCTTACCGGAGTCGCCTGACCGAACGGTTCGAACTCCCACTCTAGCCGCCCGCAACCCCGGAAGCCCCTTTTAGTCGCCTCTTACGACAGGCAAGGGATACCGTAGCCCTATTCTGATCCCGGAACTACAGGGACGGTGTATTAGTCGTCTTACGACATCCTTGAAGGGAAAGAGGTGGTATTCAATACCACACGCCATAATTTATGGCTTCATATGAAATTATTAAAAAATGTACAACTGGATTTCTCGTATCCATATTGAAAGTTGTTCAGAAGATGTATAATTAGATTATTTTTCCATATGTATGATTTACTATTGGAATATTGCCCATTTAGTCCACGTTATTAAAAAAAGAAATCGTTACAAAAATCCATATCACACGTATACTGTGACGTCACAACTCATGACGTCATAACTCACGTCACGTGATCTGTCAATTTTTATTTGTTTTTTTAGGGAAACCACAACGTCGAGACTCACTTTCTATGTGACGAGTGCGGTTTTGTCCTGGCAACGAGCCAGAAGTTGGCCCTACACAAAAAAATACATAAGGTATCGAAAATATTGTCATGTAGGTGAGCTCGATGTTGTTTTCCCGCTTTTATTAAAAACGCTTTCTACACTCATAGCCCCACAGTAGGATTTTCTCCTGTGTCGTGGGTGCCATGGACACACACAAAGACGAATACACAAACACCCAGACCCAGAACGAGAATCTAAACTCATCATTTAGACCTGTCTGGCCGGGAATCGAACCCGGGACCCACTGCACTGTGACAGACCGGTACAGCAACCGCTGCGCCACGCGGGTCGTCAAACCCTTAACCCTTTAAACCTTAAGACTTTAACGTATTTAACCCTTTAAACCTTAAACCTTAAAACGTTTTGACTCCACGTTCGCTAAATGATAGCCATCTAAATACTTAAGATAGTGAATAATTGCTTGATCTGCTGTTGCTGGGGCATTTTTTATCTGACTGAAGTAGCAAACGAACATGCAGTTCACCTGATGGTAAGTGGCTACTGCCGCTCATGGACATCTGTAATCAACTTCATACAAAACATGGGTTCTATCTGAAGTCAATCTCAGATGCGTTGCTAGTCCTGAGGACTATGATGGTCGCCTGATGTGAAAATGTGCCGGCAGCCACTCCCTTCTATCAAAACGCAAGAAATGCTTTACGCTAGAAATAGGTGTAGCGGTGGTACTTCCCCGGTTGAACTATACTGGTTCTACCATCTTGTAAATTTGTTACTTGAGCCTTCAACGAACAACATTTTTATAAATCAATTCTGTCAAAAATCGATTGATTATGATTCTTAACGATGCTTAAACTATTGATTAGTAACCGGGTAGCTTCCGGTGTCACATTAAATACTAGTTAGTCGCTAAAATTAACAGTTCAAAAGATAGTAGCTAATACGCAATCAGCTTTAAAACCGTTCACATATTACCAATGGAGTGCAGTGATAGCCTTATGGTTAAAGCTTGCCCTTTCAATCGGGAGGTCCAAGGTTCAAATCCAGGCACGCACCACTGATTTATGTGCGTATTAGAAATTAATTATCACTGCTTTTCGGTGAAGGAACACATCGTGAGGAAACCTACACACTCGTGAGGTCTTAAGAAAAAGTTCTCAGAGGTGTGGGAAGCACGCCAATTCGCACTTGACCAGCGCAGTGGACTATGGCCTAAAACTCTCATTCTGAGAGAAGATCCGTGTCCATCAGTGGGACAATAAAGGGTTGACGAGAGATTACCAATGGCGTCGCGCGGATCAAGTAGACGTAGTCCTCGGGAGTAGCGACGCATCTGTGATTGACTTCAGATAGAACCCATGTTCTGTATGAAGTTGCTTACTGATGTCCATGGGCGGCAGTGGCCACTTACCATCATGTGGACTGCATGCTCGTTTGCTACTTCAATCTTATAAAAAAAAACTAGTAATCTGTAGTGAAATAGTTTTGAACCAAAATTCAGTCTTTGTATTGTTTGTATTTTAACAGGTTCTGAAAAAAACACTTTAAATAAGAAAAATCACCAAAAAGTCCACGAGTATTTTACACACCAGTGAAATGCAAAAATTGTCCAAAATCCTTCACGCAACGGTGCAGTCTTCGAAGACATATAAAAAGGTATAATATTTCTATACACTTCTATAAACTTGTGTTTTTTTTTTTCTCCCTTTTACGTCCTCTACTTATGTAGAGGACGTAACCCGTTTATACGGGTTTTCACCAAATGCGTCTGAGTTTTCTATAAAGTGGGTCTGTCACTCAATTTCAATGTCTTTTTTCTATTATTTTATTTGTCTCAAGGGGGAAACGTGCAAAATGTACACGACGCCGTGAGAGCGACGCAGGGTTATGTGGGATTTTTACCGCAATAAAACCTCCTCGGTGGCCTTCCTCAGCGCTTGCAGGGGACCCCGGGATCTCCAATGGAATGCAACCGGAATACTCCGAGCGCGTTGCCCCATCGGGCTCCAAAATGCGGTGATCCAAAGGTATTAACAGTTTTGTTCTTTTGCAGATACCATCAAGGCGATCAACAGCTACTCGAAAGAGCAACCAAATAGACTCCAAGTTTAATTAAATTTAGTAAAAGTTGGAAACTTACGCTACATAAACTTTTTTTTTTGTGACGCGGAGAATATCTTCAAAAGGTACACCGAAACGATCGGAAAGATGGGTTACACGGAACACCCACTGAAACCCGAGGAGATTTTGAGGACCCTGAGGTCTCCAATGGAATGCACCAGTGCCCTTTAGCGTGGCGCCCCTCACGGGCTCACGCTTTGGGGGACGTGTGTAAGCGTAAGACCTAACGTTTAAGAATTATTATGATATCTATTTGACTGATAATAATAGTAAAAAAGCGCATTTTTTATCATTCGGGGTCTATTTGTTTATAGTGTTCGTTATCAACAAGACTCGAATAATTCGGTTCAATAAATATTGTCATTTACTATGACGGTTTATATAATTATTTACCTCTTACTCATTCTCTATATGAGTGTGCAGAAACAGAGAATCCATCATATGAATTACAATACATATTGGACCAAGTTACACATATCAATAAGTTGTTGATGTTATCGTCATGAGACAATATGGATATTTACGCATATTTGGAAATCTGTCTTCGGTATTGTAAAAGGGTTGAAATAAGGAAATAGTTGCGTATATAAAAATCAATTTCTACCTTCGCTTAAAATAATCGTTACATGAAGGAATTGGACAATATAAATTAATTAAGTCAATACAGTCGTTTTTAGATTCACAAAAGATACACGCTTTCTACACTCATAGCCCCACACAAGGATTTTGTCCTGTGTCGTGGGTACCATGGACACACATAAGACAAATATACAAACACCCAGACTCAGTACATATCTAAACTCAACATTCAGATACCTGTCTGGCCGGGAATCGAACCCGGGACCCATTGTGAATCAGACCAGTATGGTAACCGCTCACGTGTAACGTATGGTAACCGACCACGTGGGTCGTCCATGATATTCATGTTTCGTGATGGTATATGGGGGTCGTGCTTAACTAGCTTATTCCCGCGATTCTACTCGCTTTGATCAAGTTTACTATGATAATGAGTATTCATGTGTTAACCTAGGTCGTAAAATATCTGTGTGCCAAATTACAGCGAAATACGATCGGTAGTTGTTGCATGAAAAGGTAACAAACACGTACATCCACGTACTAATATTAATAAGATAAGATGTTTAGAAAACTTTTATAGCATGTTTCAGAATACTAGTAGCGCCATCTCTTGACAATTATCTGTTTTAAACCTAGACGTATTATAGATAGAGTAGACGTAGAGAAGACACAGCTGCTTGTAAGCGGAAACGTCCGACAGTTAAAAAGAGAAATACTATTGCGGTACCCTATCTCTGTCTCTCTCTCTCTCTTTACTGCGTTGTACGCCAAAGAAGCGGTTGCATAAAATTGGAATAGGCTGCTTTTTACGAAATACACATTTTTGTCATTTTGTAAACTTTATCAACGGCAGAAATTCTATTATGCTCTCTTTTTTTCGCTTTAAAAATAATTGTATTGGCTCAAGAAAAGAGAAATGGAGAAGGTACCGCAACCTTCCCTCTCTTTTTAACCAAAGCACCTGGAGTCTGACTGTATAATACCTTTACGATTGTAAATATAGGCTCTTAATTTCCATTTAAAACCTACGCATCAAAAACGAAACTTCAAATTTTAATAAATTTAATTATTAAGTTTCGAAAATATTGTATGTACACGACTTATTAGAGTTTTTGACATTTATTTAATAACGGTTTTTGAAATTAGATGGTCCAAATTAAAAATACAATACTTAAAGAAAAATACAATGATAATGATATTGATATTTGGAAAGATCTTAAATTTTATCAAAATTTTCTAATAAATTAATGCACCTTAGAAGGTTTATTTTGTATTTTTTTACTACATGCTCAATCTTTGGATGATACAATTTTTTCAAATTTAGAACAAAAACGAATATTTTGGATTATCTCTTTTACATTAATACTTTTAAAATTAAAAAAATATATTTTGGACTATCCAATCTGTTATATTCTACAAATATATTATATTAGCATAAATATTATTCTGATCCCGTCTATGGGACATCATATCTTTAAATAACATTTTATGGAATTGATCCATACATAGGTATATTTAATAAGTACTATTAAATAATTAAATGTGTGTAGAAAATGTAAAAGTTAAGTAATTAAAAAAACTTTCTAAAGACAAAGGTTGTCATCATTGCTTTAAATTAATTAATTTTGTTGGATTTAAAAAAAAAAGTAGTGGTTTGATGGCAAAAGGGTAAGGCCTATTCTAATAATATTAAGTCCTTTATTAAAAATAGTTACTATGTTTTAAGTATGGCAAACGGGTGGAGCCTAGTCTAAATTTTAGGTCTATTTTTAAAAGTAGTTTTTGTTTCGAGTGTGGATAAAGATTGAAGTCTATTCAGATAAGTCTCATAAGGCACATTGGTTTCTTGTCGTGTGTATGGTAAAATGGTGTGGTCTATTCAAATAATATTAAATCCTTTATGAAAAGTAGTTGTTAGGTCTTGTGTATGTATAGCAAAAGGGTGAAGTCTATTCAAACAATATTAAGCCCTTTATGAAAGTGAAGTCTGTTCAGATATTATTAAGTTACTTTTGAAAAGTATTTGTGTCTTGGATATGGTAAAAATGTATGTATGTCTTTGGCATGGCAAGAGGGTGAAGCCATTTCAAACGAAATTGGGTCTGATTTAATGGAATTGTTAATGTTGTGCGTGGCCAAGGGGTGAATTCTATTCAAATATTATAAGTAATTTAAGAAAAGTAGTTATGTCTCATGTATGGTAAAAGCGAGATGCCCTTTCAAATAAAATTAGGTCTCTTAATATAGCTTTGTTAAATCTTCTTTATGGCAAAGGGGTGAAGTCTATACATTATTGAGTCTTGGAAAAATATTTTTATGTCCTGTATATGGCAAAGGTGAAGTCTATTCAAATATTATTGTGTCCTTTAAGAAAAGGAGTGGCGTTTTGTGTATGGCAAAAGGGTAAAGCCTTTTTGACTAATATTAAGTCCTTTATGAATAATAATATTTATTAATTATTTCGTAAATATTTAAAAGTAATTTCGGATAAATGAGGAATGAGAAAAATGTTAATTGACCTTATCCTCATAAATACAATAATTTATGTAAATGCTTATGGATATTTTATATGATTTTTAAATTTGAAATTTTATCATTGATAAGGGAATTGCGCATGTTTTGACAAATTGCGCCATGTTTTGAAAAGAAATGATATTGTTGTAATGTTTCTAGATCTGAAAGACTGAAATCGGTAGAAACCAATCAGGGTTGGTATATAGAGTGGGATAGGTGCTCCCTAGCTTTAGAGCTAGAAGTAACAAGGCGTATTGATATGAAATAAGAAGTTATAACGCACGAGAATACATATCGCGGTCCATGGGACGTAATACATAATTTGCATTAAAAAAAACAATATTGTGCTCATTTCGGCATTTTGAAACGCGCTATTACTAATGAGACTTTACTTTTGTGTGTATTGTATGTATCAATAATCTAATATATAAAATTCTCGTGTCACAGTTTTTGTTGCCATACTCCTCCGAAACGGCTTGACCGATTTTTACCAAATTTTATATGCTTATTCAGTAGGTCTGAGAATCGGACAACATCTATCTTTCATACCCCTTAAGGGTTGTCCACCCTTAATATTTTTTTTATTTTTTATATGGCAAAACAACGCTTGTCGGGACAGCTAGTATAAATATATATTTATGGTATATGTATATGTTAGTATGACTGAGTAGGTATATAAATATTTCTATTGCTCGCGTTTAAAATTAACATCTGCCACAGATTTTCCACCCACCCAGGGTCCACTGATAGAGAATGCCATCAGGCATTAAGTTTGCCCTATTGTAACGTTTATGAAGGTAATAAATATACAAATAAATAACTTTTATGTTTGTTCTTTCTTAACACGAAATTGTCATTTATTCACAAGAGGGCCGTTCAAGTCTTACGCACGCGCTATAGTGGGGCGGGGTGTTTGCTTTGCTTATTTTTGATGACATGGGGGACATTACAGAGTTTATAGGAGGCGAACATCGTAGTCCTCGGGAGTAGCAACGCATCTGTGATTGACTTCAAATAGAATCTATATCCTGTATGAAGTTGATTACAGATGTCCATGGGCGGCAGTGGCCACTTACCATCAGGTGGACTGCATGCTCGTTTGCTACTTCAATCGGATAAAAAAATGAGTCTTGATCGTAATCCCATAGGCATTGGTTATTTACTTTTTAACGTAATAGTTATTATTATTTTTACATTACAATGTTTACGTAAGCATGGGAGAGTAATAGTTCTGATTACTTTTGCTGACGAGGGAAATGGGAGGATAAATAATTGTAACAAATCTGATAACGTAATATTAGAACGGCCCCTTAGAGGATAAACTAGGTTCTTAGCGGTAGTTTCAAATGTTTAACTCAATTTTTGGAAATTTCAAGTTGGGTTCCCCTTGTTCTCACTGTGCCACGTATTGCTAATGATAATAAAAAGCACCTTAGATGTAAGGGTATGAGAAGAGTAGTAGTTACGGGGGACTTCTTACCCTACCTAGCCACATATACGACGGCTTTGTCAGCGGTATAGGGGGGGAGGGGATAAGGATTATTCGGGTCTCGAGGGTCTCCTCTTTACCCGGGCAGTTCTCAAGGGTTCTCAAGGGGGGGTTGTACCCTTTGGTACAATAATATCGCATCTCAACAATGCAATATTAATTAAAATATTGCGATGTTGAGAAGCGGTATTAATGTAATACCATCCCCACTGTTTAGTGGGTGGTGCGGTCTACCTCCGAACTATGAGCTACTATGAGAAGAGAGGGGTAATTAGGAACAAAATCCTAAAATATTTATAGATTACTTGAGATAATCTTTATATTTATTGTTATTTTTGTATCTTTATTAATGTTAAACTTATTTACGGGTCACCTGCTGCCATTTTGTTGACTGGCGATTGTTATTATTAGCAGTTATGTGATTTTTTTAAACTAATTCCGCCTATTAAGTACCTATGTTGTGATTCAGTATTTTAAATGTTATCTATTTTTATTAAAATCAATGTTACTGGAATTAAAAGCTTTATTACGCAGCTTTAAATTTATTTTGCAATTTATTAATATAATGCTAATTTTGGAAATTGTAAATGGGACAATAGTTATATTAGGAATTAAGAATTTATATAATTTCTGTGGCCGAAACCTAAACCTAGCCTTCGGTCTGTCAAATGTTCAAATAAATTCAAATTATGGACATATTTTGAGTGTTGTACTCTTTAGATTGTAAGTTAGTGTCTAATAAAATATACTTGTATGTGTCTTGTGGTGTTTTATTTCACTTTATCCTATTATCTGTCTCTTAGTATATTATTTAATCCGACCTCTCCATCTCAAGGAACATTTCCCCTATCCCATGATAGATCCCTTCGCTCCACTCGCTCCGCTCCAAACCTTATTCTTTACACTCCTCACTCAACTTCGTTTTATAAAAAGTCCTTCACTGTTTCAGCTATTCATTTGTTGAACTCCCTTCCTGTATCAATTCGTTAAGCCCAATCCCTATATACGTTTAAAAATCTTGCGAAGTCCTATTACTTGAAGCTCTAATTTTCCAATCCTCTCCTTACGCTTTTGCTATATTTAAACTTATTCTTTTTACAATTATTGTTATGTAATTTTTTTTAAAACTAGTTTCTCTGTTTTTTACTTTCTTAATTTGTATGTTGCACTAATTTCCTTAGAGCAGTGATAGGTTGAAACTTGCCCTCTCAATCGGGAGGTCCGAGGTTCAAACCCAGGCACGCACCACTGATTTATGTGCGTATTATACATTAATTATCACTGCTTTTCGGTGAAGGAAAACATCGTGAGGAAACCTATACACCCGAGAGTTCTTAAAAAAAAAAGTTCTCGGAGGTGTGTGTAGTCCACCAATTCGCACTTGGCTAGCGCGGTTGACTATGGCCTAAACTCTCTCATTCTGAGAGAAGACCTGTGCCCAGCAGTGGGACAATAATGGGTTGACGACACTAATTTCCTTTAACTTAATTTTTGCACCCAACCGTCTCTTTATTTTTTCCTAAAACTTAACTCCGCACCGTGAGGATGCCTGGAAGAAATCGCTGTTGAGCGATAAGGCCGCCTTTTGTATTTTATTATTGTGATTTACTGTATTATTTTTCTCTTTTCTGGGTACAATAAAGTATATTAGTATAACTGGAAAATATATTTGCTGTGAGTTGACGTAATATCGGACATAGGGTAAAACCGTTAGGGTAAAATTATCGTTTTTTAAATTTAGAACGTCGTACACGTTCCTACATCATTTTCATAGTGGATGAAGTCACTCATAAAAAGAAAGTGGGCAAAATAAGTCTACAATTTCAATCGTACGACTTACCTCATCTCTGATATTACCCTAACTCGCCTTTATAGTCTTAGATCTGACTGCTGGGCACGGTTATTTTTCTTTCCGGGCGTTTGAGTTAAATAGAACGGAAATATTCAAATAATACACTCTATTCTATAATATTATTTTTGATTTGTTACATCCCTATTGCTAAAATCATTGATTAGCAGGTATTCATTGTAATTTATTGCTTGTCGAAAATGGCGATTGTCCGATTAATAAATCTTCATTTAAGAAGTTTCCACTAGTGCTACAAGTTGAAAACATTCGAAAAAAATAGTTTAATAAAAATAAAGTTCATAAAGTTGAGAAAAAAGCCAAGAAGCCAAAGCCACGAAACAATAAAATACCAATTTTTTTATTTAAACTGTACTGTCATTGTCATAAGTGTCAGAAAATGTATATTGCTGATTGCAATACAATACAAGAATAGATGAAATAAAAGCGTTCAGAATTTACTAAAATTTACTTTTGTAAAAACATGTAACTTCATAAATATATAGTAAAATAATATAGTTAAACGTTTAACAATGGAAATTGAGAAGCATACAGACAAATATCCATGTTGTGTAGCTTGTTTATCAAGTAGTAATGACGGTGCGTTGCAGGACTATAAGATAAATAATGGGACATTGAAAGCGATTATTCAGGTAATATTTGTAAATATCTTCGTAGTACATGTAAATAAGTGTTTTACGTTATTTGCAATGTGTGTTATGGTGAGTTTAATTTATAAACTTCGATTTTTTAGACGTTTTATACTGTCTAATAAAGAGAGCTTCTAGTAGTGTTTTCTGACTATTTACGAGGTAGCTGCGGTTCACTCTTACCTCCTCTATAGTGTTTTGTTGATCATTATTAACTAGGATATTAAGTTGCCCAGTTTTCGGCTGAATAGACCAGTTTTTGTCCTGTCTGCCCGGTTACGAAAATCTCCGGTAAAGGATTAAAGGTTGTCCGGTCTTTATGATAATTTGTCTTTAAATACTTCATACAACTATAAACAACTGGGACTGCAAATACGCAAACTCTATTGGCTAATAGGTCGACGATCACAATTATCCATGAGCAATAAACTTCTCTTGTATAAAAGTATACTCAAACCAATCTGGACCTATGGCATCCAGTTATGGGGAACGGCCTCGCACTCTAACATTGAAATAGTGCAAAGATTCCAGAATAAAATGCTAAGAATGGTAACCAATGCTCCATGGTACGTCACAAATGAACAGTTGCACCATGATCTGCATATAAACACAGTCAGACAAGAAATAAAAAGACATATTAAAACCTACCAGAAGAGAATAAAAGACCACCCAAACACCCTGGCAAAAGTCCTCATGAAGGAAACTCGAACGACTCGTAGACTGAAAAGGAGAATGCCACAAGACATACTAAAATGAAGCTGTAAAGCGTACCTAGTAAAGTGGGATGTGACACAGGTCACATACCGAGCACGTCATGATAAACGCCGACCAACTTACTATTCAATGTCCCAGTGTGTGACAGATTGTAGTAAACAAAGAAACAAAAAAAAAAAAAAAAATACTTCATACAATACAATACAAAATGTTAGAGGGTAGGGGTGTACAGAAATATACATATCGTCATCATACATATTGTATTTATGCAAGCAATGTCCCTGTATACAATGCTTTTGGGATTGCATTATCATTATTCAGAGCAATGTGTACATGAGAGAAAAGAAATTGTCCATAAGACAGGCAGTCCATGTCAACCAATTTGCACTTGGCTAGCGTGGTGGACTACGGCCTATAACTCTCTCATTATGAGAGAAGACCCTTGCCCAGCAGTGGCACAATAATTGACATTGGTTGGGTTGATGAGGAAGGCAGGCAGAGAAAATAATTAATGATATACATATTTTAAGTTAGACTTACTTGTATGCTTGCTTTGTACTATTTGCAATATATTAGTCACTTCATTCCCTATAGGTTGTACCAGTCCACAAGATATTTGTATTGAGAAAATAATAAGAAACTTTTAACAAATTAGGCACCTCTAAAATCATATTACATCTCTAAGTTCTATGTTGTTTTAAAAGAAAAGAAAATAATGTCATTTTTACATTTCATGTATGTGATATCTAATATCACATAGGTACATGAAATGTAACATAAGTTAATAAAAGAGAAAATTATTTTACAGATGGATGTGATAGTACTTTGTTATATTTGTAAACATTTGGCTCAGAAGACAGAGCTATTTATTCAAAATGTACAGAGTAACCAAATGCTTCTGGAAAATATTCACAATGTAAGTAATGTTTAAAATAGTATGCACACCTACTGCTAATGTGAAGCATTTCTTGCGTTTCGATAGAAGGGTGTGGTTGCCGGCACACTTTCACATGAGGAGACCATCATAGTCTTATCATATGCGATTGACTTCAGATGGAACCCATGTTCTGTATGTAGTTGATTACAGACGTCCATGGGCGGCAGTGACCACTTACCATCAGGTGCACTGCATGCTCGTTTGCTACTTCAGTCATAAAAAAAAATAAAGTTAAAAAATAGGCATTAGCATTAGCAAATGTATCTACGGATAATGATTTTGCTTAAATGGAGGCTCTGGCCATTTATATTGTAATGAATCCAACAGAAAAGCAATAAAGTATATCATTTCTGAGTATTTCTTTGATGTTTATATGTATTACATAATGTAGAATGTATTTACATAAATGGTAACCACTCGAGGTCATTTCTTCTTGTATAAAACGTGCACGGCGGCATTATGTAAAATAGAATATATATAGAATATGTATTCCGCAACATTGGATATCTTAGTATAGAACTTAAATCATAAAAATTGTCTCTCCCTTACTCTTTTTAATACGGAACTCTCAGTTCACGTCACCGGTTTACAGCTGGCTATTTATAATATTGCATATAAAAATCGGCACAAATAACAGTTACAGTATGTAAGTTTCCTAATAAATTTACTGAGAGTGTGGTTATATTGATTTTACCCAACATGGCAACATGAGTCCTTTGAGAAAAGTTTTTTGATTGAAGTAGTAAACAAGCATACAGTCCATCTGATGGTAAGTGGTTACTGCCAATGGATACACATAAGCAAATTCATATCAAACAGAGTTTTTTTAAAACTCGGCACTCAACATAATTTTGTTGCAGAGAACTGCGACCATTGGTCTATAGTGCGACCCAGTGGTTCACGGAGTTTGGATAGTGTACGGTCTTAAGTTTAAGTTTGCATTTTTTGGCTTGTTTCATCTCAAGTCAATTACAGATTTGTTGATACTCCAGAGGATAAAGATGGTTGCTTCCGTCCCTGTAGTTCTGGGATCAGAATAGGGCTACGGCATCCCCTGCCTGTCGTAAGAGGCGACTAAAAGGGGCTTCCGGGGTTGCAGGCGGCTAGAGTGGGAGCTCGAACCGTTCGGTCAGGCGATCCCGGGAAGAACGGCGGTATATGTGGTCGCATACAGTCGTAAAGACTAGAGGGAGCGGTGGGCCCAGCCACCCATCTGGGAGGAGCCCGATGGGGCAACGCGCTCAGTGGATTCCGGTTGCGGTCGGACCGAGTACCCGGAGTCCTCTTTATAGCGCCGAAGACGGCCACCGGGGGGGTTTTAGTGCGGTAAAAATCCCACATAACCCTGCGTCGCTCCCACGGCGTCGGGTACCTTTTGAAGGTTTCCCCCTTGAGAACAAAAAAAAAAAGATGGTTGCTTCATAAAAACAAACGAGTAAAGATAACTTTCCGAAGAGTTTCACACTAGAATTAGGTGTGGTAGTGTTACGTTCCCGGTCGAACTACGCTGGTTCTACCATTTGGTAAAATTGACCTGCCCATTGCTACATCAGCTCGAATATTTTGAAAGCTATATATAAATCTTAAAATATAATTTTCAGATAACAGACTCAATTCTGCAAACAGCAAGAGCTCAGTCACAACTGTTTTGTCTTACAAACACAACATTGGACTCAATTGAAGTTGGGAACAATAAAACAAAGGAAGTGCCAATCAAAGTTGAAGTCAAAGATGAGGAGGGATTTTTGGACCATTTGGAGGGAGAATTTGTAGATGATGATGATGATAATGGTATTGTTTTATATATAAGATTGGAGTAGTAAACGAGCATGCAGTCCACCTGATGGTAAGTGGTCACTGCCGCTCATGGACATCTGTAAGCAACTTTATACAGAACATGGGGTTCTATCTGAAGTGATGCGTCGCTACTCACGAGGACTAAGATGGTCGCCTCTTATAAAAGTGTGCCGGCAACCACACCCTTCCATCGAAACGCAAAAACTGCCTTACACTAGAAATAGGTGTGGCGGTGCTTCATCCCCGGGCGAACTACACTGGTTCTACCAGCTGTGTGTTTTTTGTATAATACATCAATTTATTTTATATTATATTTTGCAATGTGACGACCCGCGGGGCGGAGTCGTTACCATACCGGTCCGACGCGCAATGGGTCCTGGGTTCGATTCCCGGCCAGACAAGTATCTGATGAGTTTAGATTCATGTTCTGGGTTTGGGTGTTTGTGTAATCGTCTTGTGTGTGTCCATGGTACCCACGACACAGAAAAGAACCCTAGTGTGGGGCTATGAGTGTAGAAAACGTGAGTGTAGAAAGCGTGTTATTTTCCTTCAGATTTCCAAGATTCTGTTGTAAAAGATGAAGATGATGATTTTCCGTTAAAAGATTTATTAAAGGAGGAATTTGCTTCGGATAGTTATGAAATTAATTTAAGAAGATCACTGAGAAGAAGCAAGGCAGAGAAGAAGGGTAATAGGAAAAAGAAGCATTCTAGAAAATCAGGTATAGTATTTACATAATACTAGCTTCTATTTGCGGCTTCACTCGTTTTGGAGCTCTTAAATCAGCGGTACTCAACCTTTTAATGTACGGGCCACAAGCATGTTTAAGCGAACCGAGTTCGGGCCGCAAGCAGTGGCGTAACGTAGAGATTAGTTGCCCGGGACGAAACAAAAAAAACTCTAATTACTCCAAAAAGGGTCGCCTTCAACCTACTCAAATTGTCAACCAAATAAAGGGTTGCCTATTAAATTCCCTTGGTATTTCCCTGCGTGACAGAATTCGTAACGATGAAATCCGTAGGAGAACGAAAGTTACCGACATAGCTCTCAAAATTAGTAAGCTGAAGTGGCAATGGGCAGGCCACATCGTTCGTAGGACAGACAACCGATGGGGTAGAAGAGTCCTCGAATGGAGACCACGTCTGGGCAAAAGGAGTGCAGGCCGCCCCCCGACCCAGTGGACTGATGACCTGAAGAAGACGGCGGGTAACCGCTGGATTCAGATGGCCCAGGACCGGTCGAAGTGGCGCAGATTAGGGGAGGCCTATGTCCAGCAGTGGACTTTCAAAGGCTGATGGATGGATGGATGGATATTAAATTCAGCGGGGCCAATCAAAAGGGCCCGGGGGGCCTCATGCGGCCCGTGAGCCGCAGGTTGAGCTACACTCAACCTGCCTTAAATAAAATCATTACATTCCAATAGACCTGAATCAATGTGATTTAGTATTTCAAAATGACTACATACTAGTGATGTAACCAATGTTAGAGCAGTGATAGCCTAATGGCTGAAACTTGCCCTCTCAATCGAGTGGTCCGAGGTTCAAACCCACCACGCACGCACCACTGATTTATTTGCGTATTAGAAATTAATTAACACTGCTTTTCGGTGACGGAAAACAGCGCGAGGAAACCTACACACCCGAGAGTTCTTTAAAAATATGTTTTCGGAGATGTGTGAAGTCCACCAATTCGCACTTGGCCAGCGCGCACATAGTCTACTCTCTCATTCTGAGAGAAGACCCGTGCCCAACAGTGAAAATAATGGGTTGTACCCAACGAATGTTATTATTTGACATTCGCGAATGTGGATTTTCTTTACCGACATTCGTGAATGTGAAAATTGTTGTTTTTTTAGTTTTTAGTGTAGGGTGCCAATGGATATAAATTTGGTCGACAAACTGCAGTTTGAATTAAATTTGTACAGATTTGGCGACCTTTCTTTGCAGAGCACTACTATTTAATATTCGTAGAATACACAATTCTTGCGAATGCTAATGCGAATATTCGTTACATCACCAATACATACAAAATATGATTGTTTTTAATATTTTTCATTTAATAAAAAGTATCCTATATTCTTCTGATACCTCTAAAAAATGTGTACAAAGTTTCATGATCATTGGTTGAGTACTTTTGACATAAGTTATGTTAAAAGTCTGGCGCCGGCATAATATAAAGAAGACCGCATGGAAGTATTCTATTACTTAAATCTAGAAAAAAATTAAGGTGGAAAGGTTTTAATGACGACCCGCGTGGCCGAGCGGTTACCATACCGGTCTGACGCGCATTGAGTTCCGGGTTCCGGGTCGATTCCCGGCTAGATAGGTACCTGAATGATGAGTTTAGATTCCTGTTCTGGGTCTGGGTGTTTGTGTATCCGTTTTTGTGTGTGTCCATGGTACCCACGACACAGGAGAAAATCCTAGTGTGAGGCTACGAGTGTAGAAAGCGTGTTTTTTTTAATTTCATTTTTATTTGTAGATGCATCTGTATTATTTAAATCTGTAAATAATGAAGAAAGTGAAACAAAAGAAGATTACCCATTGAGTGATCTGTTAAAAGACGAATTAAATGGAGAAGATTTAGTTGCAGAAGTGTTAAGGAAGAATAAGAGTAGAAAATTAAAGGATTTTGAGAACAAAAAGGGTAATGTTTCAATCATATTTCCAATATTTTAAAAGTCTGAAGTAGGTAAATTTCACTAGTAAAATTAAGGAGAATTCTATTGAAGTTTGCTTTTATAAATGTTTTACTCTGGTTGAACCAGATAGTTTGAAATAATATGGTCAATCATTATAAGTAGACATCGGATTATATGAACTATCAAATTCCAAAATATGAATGCAAACATGCACTATGACCAATAAATATGCGCCAATTCGCACTTGGCCAGCGCGGTGAACTAAGGCCTAAACTCTCTCATTCCGAGAGAAGACCCGTGCCCAGCAGTGGGATAATAATGGGTGGACGACATGCACTATAAAAGGGTGAAATATGCACCAAAATGGAGCAACATACACAAAATATGTTATGACAGACGGTCGAAAAACTGAAGTCGGTAGATTCGGTGACTTTTTTTTAGTCGTCACTAAGTATATAAGTCGTAATTATAAGTAATTCTGTGCGCCCAGTAAAAATCTTTTTACATAATTCACTTCTTCTACAAAACTACCAAGATAAGAGATCTTTAGAAAAATTGCCAATTTTTTAATATGGACAAAACATAAAAGATAGATCTCGGTTTTTCTATAAATTTTGATATGGATGGCCTATGTGACATAAATATGACATTTATCTATTTTTACTATTCCTCATCATCTTTCGTAACGTAAGGCAATGGAGTTAACTTTCATTACAATGTGAAAAAATATGATTGAAAAAAAAGTAATTAAAAAAAATACAACATAACAAAAAAGACAATCCCGTGTCTTGCCGGATCTTGTCTGTTGAGGTCGTCTGCCGATTCGGTGGTAGTGTAAGAAAAAATGTAACTGACAATTTGTAAGTGCCCCCGTAGGCCTATACAGAATAAAGACATTTTATTTCATATTAAGTTCCGTTTTCCTAAAACGAGTCGGGTGGGTTATCTATCGAAATATGTTTGTTTTTCCAACAACTTTGACAGGAGAAGTCAATTGAGCACAAACTAAACATACACCTGATTTCGGTATTGACACAAATTTTCTTGCAATCTATTATTATTTTTTACTTGTAGACAAGGCGAACTTCGTTCCGCCTAAAAATTAAAATATGTATATATATATATATATATATATATCAGTGATCCTTCACTATATTATGCATGTATAATACATAAAAACCATCCTCTTGAAACACTCTATCTATTAAAAAAACTGCATTAAAATCCGTAGCGTAGTTTTAAAGACCTAAGCATACACACGGACAGAGCGGAAAGCGACTTTGTTTTATACTATGTAGTGAATTGACCTATGTTATTATATTACAACCGATTTAATTTATCCATGATTAATATTTTTGACAATTTGTAATGTTTTTTTATATTTTTTATTAGTATAATGATTGTTAATAATTGTTAATTAAGATTTTTAGATATATTTTATGTTAATGCCTATTATTACGAGTATAATAGTGTAATTGGTTAAAGCCGTACTAATTATTATAAGAATAA